>LR750512.1:308694-439810 GCA_902729485.2 Mus minutoides | reverse complement strand
TATTATCACATTGAATGAAATAAGCAAGGCTCATGGAGAAGAATGTGACAGCTTCTTTTCTACAAGTGGAGTCCAGCAAAGATGAAAAGACATGAAAACAAAACAGAACTGTTAGGAATGTGGAAATGGAAAACTGGGAAAGAGTAGAAGAAAAAGTAGTGAGTAGTTGTGAATATATAAAGTTCATACATTTGTGGAAGAGCTGGGCGTGGTGGCGCACGCCTTTAATCCCAGCACTCGGGAGGCAGAGGCAGGTGGATTTCTGAGTTCGAGGCCAGCCTGGTCTACAAAGTGAGTTCCAGGACAGCCAGGGCTAGACAGAGAAACCCTGTCTCGAAAAACCAAAAAAACCCCCAAAAACCAAAAAACAAAAACCAAAAAACAAAAACCAAAAAACAAAACCAAAAAAACATACATTTGTGGAAATGACATAATAAATCCCTATATTTTATAAAATTAAAAATTAAGAAGACATAAATTAATAATTGGCTATTACTTTTGTCCTAATGTGAAGCTGTCTATTGTATTAAGTATTCTTCTTTGTTTAAAAGTTCAACATTTTTGTCAAAGAATCTGTGTCCAACAATACAATGTAAGAATTTATCTGTTATGGGCAAGATAGCAAGAGGTTGAATGAAAGTAATAAATAATAACTCTAACCTTGTTGTATAAACATTGTAGATTAATTTTAGAAATGCCACCGAGGCTCTACTAAATGGAGTAATTATTCTTAATACATTGGATGGGAATCATTAACTAATGAATAATGTGCACCTTCACAGGTTGCTAGGCTGTAACAACTCATTTCCAAAGCTGACCTGATTAATGCAATGTATCTGTCTGTAAGTCTTTGTATTTACAATGCACCCCCATATCTCCTTTGGGCACCCTGAAAGAGCAAATGGCCCTATAAAAATAACAAGTCAAATTTGTTGGTGATTGAGATAGAGTGACTCTTTCCACTATCCCCTGCCAGTTTTGGAGGTATAGTTTTTATAGGTACAGTTTTAATGAATAGTCTCACTACTCATTTCATGACTGCCATCCATTCTGTGCTTTGAGAGAACAGAATACACCTCAAAGCCATTGTGGTTATTTTTTAGTTGAGAAATTAAAAGAGCTATGCCATAGGAGAGTAATCCAGAAATGTGTATATCTGATAGAGACACGGTGCAAGGTGGGGAAGGGCACTTCTAGCTCTTGGGAGCTGGCCGTATGTCCGGTTGGGTCTAGAGCCAGGCACTCTGGGTGTGAATCCTAACTAGTCTTATTTATAAGTGGGACAATAATATTATCTGGGTGGATAGAGTGAAGTAAAACCAGGATATACAGGATTTACAAGTCTATTACATTTAGTTGACTCATAAATCTTAACACAGTTTGGGGGGGTTCACAGAGGTTGCTGAATTGAACATCCTTTTTTTATGGACACAGAAGTTCTAACATCAGGCAACCTTGAAATATTTAGTTTTCTGACTCTCAGTACCTTGTTTCCTAATTGATTCTTTGATCATGGCTTTGTCTCAGTTGGGCTGTGTTGGGATTGGTGAGAGTCTTGCTAGAGGACGCTTTGCTTTGGGGTTGGTCTTGAATGATAAAACATAAAGCAAAGCTAGAGGAAGGAGGGCACTAGGTGGAAAACAAAGATGATGTGACCACAGTAAGACAGGAGCCCTCTTGGCCAGGTGAGGAGGCCTCTGCAGAGCAGACCATCGAACATGGCTTTGGAATGACACCTTTCCTTCTTGAATGAAGGGACTCATCTTAAGCTCCTCTTTCTGTGCACTTCTGGAATCTTTGAGACATGTAGTAGGTAGGAGAGGAGTATAACCTATTCAAGTAGATGATCTTGTATCATGTCAGGAACTGTTCTCACAGGGAGCTTCACGTCAGAGGCTGGCTCACATATGACCAGGGACTATCCTGTCTCAGAGTGACCTTCTGGGCTCAGCTTTAAGAAGTCTACAACCATGATCATGGTCAAACGTTTTAGGAGAGAGGAGAAGCTAAAATGGCAAGGGAATTTGGTCTTATGAATCAAGGACAAAGGAGAGTCACATAATCACAGTCGTTGTGAGGATAATATTGACTTCTACTCCTACTCCAGCAGTTCTTGGTGCCAGAGTTTTCACCAAAGTCAACATTTTCCCTTGCCAAAAGGATATGCATGACCTCCATGACCTCTGGTTGTGGGAAACACCTGAGGTGGGGATCAATATATATCTAGAATATAGATCCTTCAAGCTCAGTAACAGTTAACTTACCTGCTTGCATTTTCAAATTTTGCTTCCGTTAACTGAAGTGCAGTCTAAGATATAAGAAACAAGGCAGAAGGATCAAATGTACAACTATTATTATTATTTTATTTTATTATTTTATATTAGGACACACATTAATGGGTTTCACCATGGCATTTTCGTACGTTTGTCACTATTTCTTTCCCTCATTTGTTTCCCTTCTCTATTGGATTCTTACTTGCCAGTTGCTCCCCTCTGGCTAGTTCCTTTCCTTCTTTTAGGTTATTAAATGTATACATTTTAAGATTCAAACTGTGGAGGATTCATTCAAATCTTGTCTTTACTATGTAATAGATTTACAACTTTGAACAATTTATATTTTCCAAATTTGATTTTTCCTTAGCTGCAATTTTGTGAGAATGTAGTATCATCCTGATGCAATGCTTAGAAAAACTATAATAAATGAGGTAATGTATGTAAAATATAGTAGTGCTTGGTAATAATAATCTTGCTATACATTACCTTCTTTTCTCTTCTCCATCTTTTTCCGTCTTCTTTCCTTACCCCTTCTGTACATTTTCCCAGTTTATTAATTTCACGTATCTTGAAATAAACATTGAATGTTTTGCTTTATATTTTAGAGAGAGAGAGAGAGAGAGAGAGAACAAAGACTTACAAATAATGAGTTCTGTGTTCATTGATAGAACTTTAAAATTTCATTTTTATATATGGATTACAGTTTTTAAAAATCAGTGATGCCTATAGTGTGATATTTTGAGAACCACTGCTAATATCAGGGCTGATTTGACATTATGAGGTACAAAAGATGTACAAAGCCTCAGTATGAGCATGTTATATTTCTTTAAAGCATCAATTTCATTTAGATATTTTGGTAGAAAATTTTGCATCCTCAAGGCAAGATTGATTTTATATTTAAACAAACATAAGTGTGCTAAGTAGAAATCACAATTTGTTTGAATTTTAAAAAGAAAATATAACATGCCTCACAAACTTAAATCTGAATTCAATAGTTTTTTAAAATGTGAGATTTTTCAGATAGCAAAGGCTCAGCATATTCTGCTGTATGATGTATTATTCTGGAAAAGGTTGAGAGGTACCATGCAAAGAGCGAAGAGAAAAGGCATACATGGCCCTTGTAATCATGGGTTGGAGTCTAGTGAAAGTAGTAACAGAAAGGGAGCTATAGTAATAATTGTTACAAGAAATAGTTGAACACAGTAAAGTGACTGGAGCCAGTGACATGCAAAGTGGATAAGAGCACTTGTCAAGACTGATGACCTGATTTTGATCCCTGTGACCCATATAGTGGGAAGAGAGAATCAACTTCTGTGAGTTGTTATTTGATCTCTATTTAGTGTGTCGTTGTGTGGTGTTTAAATAGTTTAGTTTAATGTTGTTGTTATTGTTTTTTAAAAGAAGTGGTGGTTAGTTTAGCTGGGTGCAAAAGTGTGCTGGTCAAAAAATTATCTTATCTGAACATATCCTCATGAAACAACATAAAATCAGATTTTTGCAATTATATCCTCTTTCCTTTATACTGTGTTATACAAATGAACAGAGAACAATTTCACTATTGAACTTCCAGAGGAACTAGAATCACCTCCTACAAGGTCCTTCTATGCCAATATCCTCCAAGGCCCTAGAAGAAGGCTTTGATTCATTAGGATAAGTCTGGATCAGTCTAGAGCACAATGACCTATATTTAATCCAAGTTAAGAACTTCTGAAATGTTACAAGCAAAACCTGATTTTTAGATTTGGCTAATAAAATATAACTCCAAGTAACATCTTCTTCCTGGATTATACAGTATTTATTTATAAAATCCTTCCAGTGGAAATAAAAAGCTGTCTCTTGTATGAAGCCCTGCAGTTAGAATGGAACTGCACATTGTATGTAGTTTTTTGGACGGACACTCACATCTAAGGAGAAAACATCCTTTAGGAAGAGTGTTCCACCATTGCCCTTTACACCTCCTGATTATCCACTGAACAACTGGCTTAATGTAACAGTAATTTACAGTCCCCAGCTGGAAGGCTGCAGAGAATTATTCATTATCCATAGTTCAGCTGATGCCAGCAGTGTTATTGAAGTGATAATTGAATTTTGTGAACCCTCTGTCGTCCATCCAGCATAGCATTGCCTCCAAGAACCATGTGATGGGCTGAAGATGAATGCATGTCTAACAATAAAGCATCTTCAGCTGAAGCTCAATAGCCAAAAAGAACATATTGATTTGATGACTTGACTTCTGATATTGAGCATTTTGGAATGGGGTCCATTCAGAAGCATGACAATGTGTACCTACATGAAGGATATTCAGAGCGAAATCTAATACTTCCCAGAAATCCCTATCAAAAACTTCATTGAAAATTTCATCAAGTAGAGCTCTGCATAAGACAAATTATCCCCTTGTCTAGTCAAGGGTATTCTTGCCTCACTCTTTAATTGAATCCTTGTGTGGGAAAAGAAAATTCCTGAAATAAATTCTGATGATAGTTTTCAATGAAATGTGCCTTATCACAACTTCAGCAACCAAATGCTTTCAAAGTTTCACACTCCCAGAATGACCTCACACTGTCACTACTTTGCAATGCTGCTTCTAAAAGAGAACATTTATGGTTTGGGAAAATAGTTCAGAAAATGAGAACTGTTGGAATTGTTTTGGTTGCTGAAAATACACTTGGCCTCGGTGGCTCTGGCACTCTTGAAAGGAAACGGCTTTGGCTCTGAGCTTAGGCAGACCCCAGATTTGAATTCTCACCCTCTCATACACTCTGTCCTTAATAGGTCATTCAGCATTTTGTGTCTCTTTCTCTTTCCTTACAAAGCTGAGCTTCACAGGAGCTGGGAACACATCTCAGTTGGTAAGTGTTTGCTGCATAAGCATGAGGGTCAGCATTTGGATGCTCAGGACCCTCGTAAAATGCTGAGCATGGTAGTGTACCCTAGAATCCTAGTGCTGGAGGGTGGGAGATAGGAAGACTCTTAGATTTGATGGGCATTCAGTTTAGCCAAAGCAATGAGCTCCAAGTTCAGTTAAAGACCATCTCCCTACAAATGAAGTGGAGAACAACTGAGAAAGACATAGGATGTTGATATGGCCAACACACATTCAGAAACACATGAATACTTATAACACACACACACACACACACACGAAAGAGACATAAACAGATACAGAGAGAGACACACAGAAAGAGACAGAGAGACTGAGAAAGAGACACACAGAGAAACAGAGACAGAAAGACAGAGACACAGAGGAAGCTCAATAATTTACACATACATTAACTATATAGAATAAAGAAGTGTGCCTATTACAATAACAGCTGTCATTTACAAGCCTGCCATCTGACAGGTACAATCAACTGCTTTGAGTACATATTGTCTTAATTCTATAGTTAGTATGTGAAGTACCTGATGTGTCCTAATTTGCCTGAGACTGGCCTGAGTTTACAATGGCAAGTCTTGATACTTGAAGACCATCTCAGGTGAGGAAAGTGAAGCTGTGCTCCACTCATCCATATGAAGACTTTACAGGTCTGGGAACTGAGACTCATGCACAAACTCCTATTATGCCAGAGCTGGGAGAAAGTAAGTCTGGTATTCAAACCCAGACTTGAGTGAGTCCCAAGGTAGTGCTGTCTGTGGTCCTAAACTGGCTTAGCCAGTGTTGGTTCCCTTACTATGTTATAAGAACATTTTGAACTTCACAAAAACTCATACGTCAGACGACATTTTTCTAACCTTTAATTGTAATTTCAGGAATGCATGTGTGAGGAGCTGTTTGTATGTGTTGGAGAGTGAGAAATAGTGATAATAAAAATGAAAGTCTAAAAGACTGGCATTTACTCCAAAGAACATTGTGTGTTTTGTCAATCCAGAAACCATTCACTAGTTTATTTGTTTATTCACTCAACAGGTTGACAGTTATAAAAATGTAAACAGCATTATCACTAATCTTTTTTACACTCAAAATATTACCCTGTACATTTTCCTCCTACATCTCTTTTGATTAATGTTCATAGATGTTATTTTAAGACAAAGTCTTGCTGTAACAGTGGCTGGCCTTGAACTTGTGATCTTCCTTCCTCAGCCTCAACTGGAATTATAGGGGTGGACAACCACACCAGCTTCTTAGATTTTTTCCAAACAATAACAGACTCCTGTTTTTATTGTACTATACTTTATGTGTTTGTGTGTGTAGGTATGCACATGTGGAGGCCATAATTCCTAGGTTGGGTATCTTCCTCTTTTCCTTTCCAGGTTGTTTTGAGACAGACTCTCTCAAGGAGGTATGCTGTGCATAAGATACTTGGGGAGAGACAATGATGGCCAATACACCCAATGTGTCTGTAATAGGAGTATGAAGAATCAGTTAGAAAATAGTGCTAGAACTTTGGTAATATTGACAAGTCCTCAAGCCAATTTCCTGAAAGTACATTGCCCAGCTGACCTTCACAGAGCCTCTCTCTCTCTCTCTCTCTCTCTCTCTCTCTCTCTCTCTCTCTCTCTCTCTTTCTATCTGTATGTATGTATATGTGTGTGTGTGTATGGGTCTCCCTGACTCTTCTTTCTCCCTTCCCTCTTCTTTTTCCTCCATTTGCATTAGATGCTATTTTTTCCTTTATTTTTTATTAGATATTTTCTTTATTTACATTTCAAATGCTATCCCGAAAGTTCCCTATACCCCCCCCCATCCCCCATCTGTCCACTCCCACTTCCTGGCCCTGGCATTCCCCTGTACTGGGGCATATAAAGTTTGTAAGACCAAGGGGCCTCTCTTCCCAGTGATGGCCGACTAGGCTAGATGCTATTTTTGACCTGAGAGTTCATTCTCTTTTCCTTTGTTATTTAGAGGATATGTCAGCTCTTCAGGAACAACTGTGGAGTAGTCACTAGAAACCTGTGCCAGGTAGTTTTATATCAACTTGACACAAGCTAAAGTCATCTGTGAGGAGGGATTCTCAATTGGGAAAATGCCTCCATGAGACTGGGCTGTATGCAAGCTGGTAGGACATTTCTTAATTAGTGATTGATAGGGGAATGCCAAACTTATTGTGGGTTGGTGGTCCTGAGTTCTATAAATAAGTAGACTGAGCAAGCCATGTGGAACAAGCCAGTAAGCAGCACCTTCCATGGCCCCTGCATCAGCACTTGCCTCCAGGTTCCTGCCCTGACTTCTTCCAGTGATGAACTATGACTGACGTCAAAGTGTAAGCCAAATAAAAATTAACTATTTCCTCCTCAACTTTGTTTTTGGTCATGGTGTTTCATTACAGTAAAGGAAACCCTAACTAAGATATACCTCAAGCTAATTAGCCACTGGTTTGATTATGGGATATATGTCTTCGCTGCTAGATATTTATCTTCTATATTCATTGCTTCTTGTTTTAGCCTTTTCAAACCATTTAAGTATCAGAAAGAAGGGTAACCTGTTTAATTTATTCCTATTTTGACTTCAGCCATGTTCTCAGAATTTAAAACAATTCTAGGCCCATAGAAGCAAACTAAGCATTCACTAGATATGGAAAATGAATTAATTAGCAACTGTTTTGGATTCTCAAAGGTACAGCTAATTCTGCATGAAGCAGTTGTCACAGGATGGCTTGAAGGGACATCTTGATCTAGCCTTATGTTTTATTTTTCTACTTACAACAATAAGTATTCCTACTTTTAAAAATGTTGACAGTTATAAAAATGTAAACAGCATTATCACTAATCTTTTTTACACTCAAAATATTACCCTGTACATTTTCCTCCTACATCTCTTTAGATTAATGTTCATAGATGTTATTTTAAGACAAAGTCTTGCTGTAACAGTGGCTGGCCTTGAACTTGTGATCTTCCTTCCTCAGCCTCAACTGGAATTATAGGGGTGGACAACCACACCAGCTTCTTATATTTTTTTCCAAACAATAACAGACTCCTGTTTTTATTGTACTATACTTTATGTGTTTGTGTGTGTAGGTATGCACATGTGGAGGCCATAATTCCTAGGTTGGGTATCTTCCTCTTTTCCTTTCCAGGTTGTTTTGAGACAGACTCTCTCATTGAACCTGGATCTTGATGTTTCATCTTGACTGGCTGGCCAGTGAACTACAGGGATCTTTATTCTCCAACCCTTCTTCAACAGAACTGGAAGCACGGGTGTGCACTGCCATACCTAGCTTTTCCAGGAGTGCTGGGGATCTGAGGTTAGATGCCTACACTAGTGTAGTAAGCCCTTTGCTCACCGAAAGGCTTCTCCATGGTCCTTTCTTTTAACTTTCTGGGGTTTTTTTAAAAAAAGAATTTTCATGAGTAGCCAGAAGACCTGAAGAGTACTCACTTTTTACTATTATGCAAATTAAATGATGTAAAGCAAAGTGATTTGTCCAATGTAAATATGCAATAAATGTTAGATGGCAAAATATCTAATAAAAATAGAAAAAAATGTTAGATGGCCTTGATAATCTCCTATGAATCAACACCTAGAAGTCCAATTTGCTTTCCAGTTTATCTTGAAGGTAAATATAAATGAGCTGTAAAGATGGATGGAAAGGAGGCTATATCTGAGGAAATGAAGTTGGAAAAAATCCATCTTTTAAAAAAAATTTATGGAAGAACTATGTGTTCATACTGCACCAGCCAGAAACTTCAAACTATAAAAGCTCATATTAACTGTGTCTTGGCTCTTATATCACCCAGATGGCAACCCTGGTCATAGTTCTGCTCTACGTCATCACTGGAAATACAGGTGCCTCTCAGTAAACCTGAGAGACCATGAGAATCCAGGGTGGAATCTATAACCCACAGATGCTGAAGGCTTTCATACAGAACAGTAGTATTTGCTTAAAACATACACCCACCCTCCTCTATACCTTATCATCTTTGGATGACTCATAAAAAGCCAACAATACACTTATGCTGTGCAAATGGTTGTTACCCACACAACCACTCTAGGCCAACTACATGGTACAAAGTAGCTACAAAGTGACATTTGTCCCCCTCTTAATCTTATTGGTCCAAGATTGGTCTGTTGCATCCCTTGGCACAGTGCTGATAGATAAAGATGACAAGCTGAATATTTTTCTGGGTATGTGGCAAGTGCAAACTGAAAAAGAGGATACTCATGATTTTACCTGGGTATTAGGAATAATGTCTGAGCTTTTTTTTTTTTTTTCTTTGATAAAGGACTCCAAGGAGTGAGTTTAGATTCTAAGATTGCAAATTCAAGTATCAGTGTATAAGGATGTCTGGGGGCCTTCTGAAAAAAGTGACTAGGGCTGAAGACAATGGTCCAAGTAAATGGCAGAGAATGTTTGCTCCCTTGGTGATAGAGATCATTTTCCTTTGATAGAAAGTTATGAGCCCATCACAAAATATCTATGTTGCTTTCAATAGACACTACTGAGTGATGTCATATTTAATTCATGGATTTTTATTTTCAGTAAACAGCATTAAACTGATAACACAAAAACTAATACCAGAGTCACTCACTGATAACATTGTATTTTTAAAAAGTTGTTTGTAACAACTAGGGAAATTAAAGAGAATATTTTACAAAATGTATAATTTATATTTTCATAAATACTTTAAAAAGAAAAGTGAAACGTGTGTGGTGATGTACAAATTGTATTTTCTAGCACATTTTGTGATCTTTGTTTATTAAGCATACATAGCTACACATGTATATTTTGTGTTTTCATAACTATGACCAAAAGATGTATTTTGAGCACGTCTTTAGTTTCTCTAAACTTTCATAAAATTTTGTAGATCCTGCTCTTCCTTTTCAAAATTGCACTAAAAGCACATTTGAAAGTCATCAGAGATTGTAAATTAGGCAGCTTGGTCTTCAGTGTACTTTAACTATGAAAGAGTCCCTGTTTAATTTTGAAGAAGTGGGCCTCAGCAGCCTCCGGGGTACAAACCATGCTTTGAGAGGCCCTGTCATCTCTGCATTGGGAGTTTCTGGTTCAGCTTCTTTCTATTGGAAAGGAGTCAGTTTGTCTATAATGGAGAAAGTTCATGACACCAGCCCATGTAATTAAGAGACACTCTACTGCTGTAACTATAGCATATTTCCTGGTGCACTAAGTAGAAAATCAGTCTCTGAACTTCATGTTCAAGAGCTGTATGTTTCCTTTGATCTTACACGTGGGAGCACAAGTTGGCCTACCCCAACAAGGAATTCAGTAGAGATCCCTCAAGTCAGTCAACCTCGGTATATGGTTTTATATATATATATATATATATATATATATATATATATATATATATATATATATATATATATATATAAACATGATCTTAGATTTCACTGTGCCAATCATTTCTGTAACATTTATTGGGATTTAACTAGTGCACAGAAAATGAGTATGATGTGACACATTCTACTAACTAGATCATCTATGTGACTTAAATTTACACAAAATTGCACTTGTAAGAAACAGCACAGGAAAGCAAGTCACCCTTAAGCCATATCCTGAGCTCACCTTGATTCTAAGTTTACATTCGGAACATCTTTCATTTAAAAAAAAGGCAAATATAAATGGCCTCATATGATCACAGAAACATACATGGGACAACTTCAATATGTTTCTTATATACAGGTGACGGTGGGCCATGCGGCAGCAACCGTTTGCCTCAACCAATGTGCTTCCCTGGGCACCTGTTAAATTTCTCCCCTGCTTGTCTTCAGCTCCAGCTCTTGGAGGAAAGCCTCATTGTTCTGAGGGCAGTTGGAGTAGCAGGTACAGGTTCCAATGACCATGACTGGTTTCTTGATGATTTCCCCCGGGAGACACTGAAACTCCACCTGAATGGTTTTGGTGTTGTGGGGGGTACAGCAGCGGCCATCACTGCAGACCCCGCAGAACCGCGGCTTATAGGTGTACAGGCTAGTGCAATTCTCGAACTGTAGGTGGATGGCTTTCAGGGACTTCTTGGTGCGGAGACACTTTTTACCTTTCTAAGAAAAGAAAAAGAAGAGTGTTGAGTGAAGATCCCACAGTTTTTCTGACGCTAACCACCCAATGCCCTTTGGTTTTTCTTCTTTTTAAATAAATCATCAATTTTATTTGGACAATGTTGTCAGTTAACATCAGTTGCTTCCTCAGAATATCTAGGAACTTGAGATAAAATCTGGCCAATAATGACACCAGTCCAATTATTCTGGGCAAACCTCTGCCTTTTAGACAGTTCTTACTAGTCTTTTACATTCCTTTTCCTTTCTCTACCTAGAATTTGAATATAGTGCCAAATATGCAGAATCCCCTTTTGTGTTTGAGACTATGAACAGGCAGAAGAAAATCTCTCTCTTATTTAAGACATTGCTTTTCTATAGCTAAATGCATTCTTTGTTGTTCTTGGGAGAAGGACCAAATGTAGCACTGGTAAAGTCTATTAATGTTTCAAGGACTTCCCTGGCTTTAATTCATTTAACTACGACAGCATTCATTCATTCATTCATTCATTCATTCATTCATTCATTCAGGGAATATCTGTTTATACAAGGCACAACTGACTCAATTTTTATTTGAAAAATGGAGTCTCAAAGGACTGAAATGATCAGAAAATATTGAGTATTGGTATTTGTCTGATACAAAGCCAGTTCATTTCACTATATTATGACCTTGGAAATTCTGGAACAGTGAAATTTAAGATTCTTTTCGAGAAACTGAATTGAGTGGAGACTTTATTCAGTATCCTACCAGTTCAGATAACAAAGAAACCAACCCAGTTTCATCAAATAAGCAAACAACTGACTTTTGTTTCTTATTCCACTACCAACTTGCTGCAACTCTCACTGCACACTTTCTTGATAAGGCTCATAGTATGTGAGGTGATGAATAGGAATCCTTTTATGTCAGTGGTTCTCAAACGGTCATGTACCGGCACCATCTCAGAGGTTTGTTAAAACACAGATGCTTGGTCCTTACAACTAGAGTTTTGGATTTAGCACATGAATCAGCAGATGCTGCTGTTTACCTGGGAACTGCAAAAGAATAGCCTCAGTCATAGAGTTAAGAAATCCCAGAAACAAGAAAACATGTAGTCCTATATTCCAAACATCTTTCCAGAACCTGTATAATATATGTACATCAGATAAACATCTTAAGCATAGTGTTCCCCCATATAAAGTGAGGTGGTAAAAGAAACAACAGTTGTATGAAGGAACATCACAAAAGACCAGATTCTAGAAGCACCATATAAAAAGGCCTTATTTAATAAAGAAGTAATTATGAAATATGTAATATGAAATATGAAAACATTGAAGGTCCTGTTTTTTCTTTTTTTCAGTTAATATTCAAGATATATTCTTTTCAGTGGCCATTAAAAGCTGCTGAATTGTGTGTGTGTGTGTAAAGGTAAATATATGAATGTTTATGTGGGTGATCTTTCATTGTGAAGCTACACACGTCTCTTAAAGTGTCAGAAGAGGCAATGGTATAATTTTGGAGAAAAGGTGTCTCGAGGTGTTCTCTCTGAATTTGCAGAAGCAACATAAAGTTGCGATAACTCTGTCAAATCATATAGCTGATCAGCCACATAACCAGTAAGATCACAAGAATCTCTTGTTTTAGCAGCAGGGAAAAAAGATTAAGTATTTGATGGCTAACATTAACAGAGTATTTAATCTGTATCCAATGTTTTGTAAATTCATTTTGTTTAATCCTTTTGTCTCTCTGTGCCTCTGTGTCTCTGTTTCTCTCTCTTTCTCTGAGTCTGAATTTTTCTATGTATCTCTGCCTTTCCTGGAACTTTCTATGTAGACCAGGCTGGCCTCAAACTGACAGAGATTTTCCTGCCCCTACCTCCTGAGTGCTGGGATTAAAGGTGTATACAACTATCCCTAGCAAGAGATATAAATGGTCACAGTCTTTGAGGAAAGAATTTAAAATAAATTGCCCAAGATTACAAAGCTAGGTCATGTTGAAAGGATTTAAAGCCAGGCTGAACTGGTTCGAGTCTTGTCCCCTTAAACATTATATGATACTGCTTCAGAGTAGAGATACACAGAACTTGAATTTCCAGGGGCTATCTTATTTTGTCCTCGGCTGATATGAGAATCTATGTAATGGTTAATCTGATAGTTTAGTTATCTGATCCAGTTCTGCAACAAGACCTTTTATGTCATCAGGAACCAATTAGGGCTCCTGAGCTTTAGACCTAGAATCAACATACTGTGTTGAGATAATTCCATCAACAACAAAAAAAAGGTGGTGGTGGTTGGGAGGAAATATGTTGTTTCATTTGGCTCCTGTTGCCTTACTGCAGCAAATGTACTATTTCTACCAGGCTTTTGAAAATATTGTTCATAATTCCCAGACATCCATTCATGCATTTTCTGACATCTGTTTACTGTGTACACAATATATTCTGGGGCACATAGTAGGATTTTTGGACTGCACGGTGAATAAAGCAGACATAGCCTTTATCCCGGTCCTTCCTATAGCTCACATCTGGTTTATTTAAAAAGCTAGCTTTGCTAAAGGCAGCTCTTCTTCACAATTGGAAAGCTACTTTTTTCCCCCTCCAGGTATGGGATGCGATTTACTAGAGCATCCTCATTAGGATAAAGTATTATAGCTCTGCATCCTTTCCGATGTGTTTGTAGACCTGCTGTGAGTTTCCTGGGAACATTTGTGTATATTAAAAATGAAAGATGGAAGGTATGATTTTGATTCAGGGTGCTCCATGCACTTTGATTGGGTTAATGCCCACCTGGGGCATATTGTTTTCTTTTCTTTCTTTTTTTTTTTTCAGTCAGTAGTGTGACAGGACTTTCTAGAGGCCAGGCTTCAAGGAGGCCAGGCCACTGGTATAAGGGCTCCTACCTTGTCTGTTACTTCCTCAGGCTCTTGTTCACAAGGCCGAACTATGCAGAGACGAGTCTGTTTTACCATCTCACACTGGCGATTCCTGTTGGTGACCCGGGTGGACACGCCCATTCCACAGCTCTTGGAACATGCGCTCCACTCCGTAGTCTGCTCAATGCAGTTGATGCTGGAGTCAGAGACTTCAACTCCTACGGTGGCTTCCGGTCTATAAGCTATTGAAGGCATAAATAGTTATTACAGTAAAGGATGGAGATATAAGTGTTATCTCTCAGAAAACATTAGATTGTAAATTTTAATTCTGTAGCTAATATATACCAGTTCTTGCAGAACACAGAACTAGGTTTATTTATAATCCCTTAGTAGGTAGGGCACAATGTAGGATTTCAACAAATCTTTATTCACTGAACCCCAAGAAGCTTAGGACAAGTTGCCCTAAGAAACTTTGTAATTATATGTACATAAGAATGTATACCATCATAAGCTGAAGGTTTCAATACATGATTTGGTACACAGGAAGTTCATGTTAACAGTTTAAGTTTTTTTTGTATATATGTTCAGGTGTGTGTGTGCGCGCGCGCGTGCGCACGTGCCCATGTGTTTGAAGGTGTGCATGCACATGTGTACAGAAGCCACAAATCTACCTTAAGTGCTGCTCTTCAGGAGCATAGGCACTGAAATCTGGGGCTACTTGATTAGTTTGGCTAGTGACCCCAGACAGGGTTTTTGTTTTTGTTTTTTAAGAATGCTGAGGGTCCGACTAGGGTCCTCACACCTGCACCGTATTACTTTCCCAACTGAGGCATTTCCCCGATGTCACATTTTAATTCTGATGAGCAAGCAAAGCCAGCCAAATTAAAAAAAAAAAATCTATCAGAGAAAAGAGATTTTTTTTTTTCTTTTTTAAATTAGGGATCCATCGGGAGACAGAGAGAGAAAGAGTCAAAGAATACCTATCCCAGAAGGCAAAAATGAAACACCGTGGCTGTCTCTATTGGACCCCTTTAAAACAGAGGCTGTGCGCCTATTTCAGTAATCTAGCTCAGATTTAAATAAATGATGCATTTGATCTCGTTTAAGCGATCTGTAGTTCACAATGGACCGGCCAGACAGAAAGCAGCTTCTCATCTTAAATCCCAGAGTCACACCTGCTTCGTGACTGCATTTCCCCATGTCTATTGGGTTTCTCACCTGGAAGGGCCAGGCCTCCCAGTGTTCCCTGCTCATCTGAGCCACAGGTCCACTTTTCGCAGCACTCCCCGGGCACTGCGACTTTTCTCGGAGCTGGGCAGTCAGGACCCGGAAGTAGCACATCTAGCTGGCAGCGGGGCAGACAGCCAATCTGCCCATCTCTGCAGGTGCAGAAGTACTGACAGTTCGGCTCAAACTTCTCTCCGTTGCGGTAAATGACTCCATCGAACACACAGTTGTCTCCCTCTGGAACTGGAATATTCAGGAAAGAAGGCAAAGGGAAGAGGAGAGGAAGAGAGAAAAGTGTAATTCAACTGGAAGCTGTGTAAAATGGTAACACATGGTCAGAAGTTCTTCCTTTTTCTAGTGCAGATGACTGACTTAGTATATTATATGTCTTAAAGAGAGATAAGTCCTTGTGGTTGCTTCCAGAAGGAGGAGAAGGCACCAGTCCCACTCGGTCCTTCTTTCTTCACCTAGTTCTCATGAGTGAGCAAAAAGGAGTGTAAATACTGCAGACTCTGGACATGCCAATGCACATATTCTGGTTAATTGATGGCTTCTAACACATCTCTACTTCCTTTCAAAAGTACCTACCCCGAAATGATTTCATTTCTAAGACAGAAACACAGAACAAAGACAAGAATAGATGCTGAAGTCACGCTCCAGAGACCCTATTCTCTAAAGATAAGATGGTTTCCAAAGAGTCATCTTCTGCAGTAGATTAGGATTTACAACCAAATAGGTTCACTGGTCAGATTGGGAAGGGCATTAAGTTTTCTTGATGTTGAAGCACAGTACGTCATCACTAGCTGAGAGGGAGAGAGACAGACAGACAGACAGACAGACAGACAGACAGACAGAGACAAAGACAGAGACAGACAGACAGAGCGCTTCAGGGAACTAGGTATGACCCTAATTACAGCATTGCACCTGATAGGAAATTGATCTCCCATTGATCTCCCATTGATTACTTTCCATGAGCCTGGGTTGGCGAGTTGCCTGCATTTTATTTTACTGTAGCTCAGACTGGAGTGACATAGTCCTCCCAGGAGAAGGAGTTGCTTTGGCTCCAATTAGGACAATTACAGGTGTGAAAACAAACGGGCTGGGCTGCTGCGGGTGGGGGCCGGGGCAGAGGGGAACTATAGACCTGGGGGTAAGCTCATACTTCCATCACCCCAAGTGTTACCCTGGAGCTGGTCAAATAAAATGATTACACTGTCCCTTAACTCTGCTTTCCTCCCTTCTCTAGACAGCAAGTGACCTGCCTGCACAGCGTGTGTTTCCTCTCAGCCTGATGCCCGGTACATTGAAAGCTCTCCACACATGTCACTTACTGTACTGTACTATTGCTACAAATGTTTTTGCTTAGTTCTCTGGGAAAGTAAAAAAAGAGGGCCAAGTTTTACCTAGCTACCAGAGGAGAGGTCAGGCCAAGAAGGGGACAGCAGGGTGGGGATGGAGGTAGGATTACCCATGCAAATGCCAGTCTGGTTGTTGGGGTCTGCGCTGCGGTCACAGTAGAGACCACTGCTCTGGTCACAGGGTCTCATCTCAGAACAACTCTCCCCGCGCTGGCGGGCGCACACCGGGCAGCAGGAGCAGCCATCCAGCACCGAGCGCACCCCGGGGGCGCAGGTCGGTGATATACTGGGGCACTTGGGCGGGCACCGAGACGGGCAGCGGAGAGATGCAGAGACCTAGGAAGAGCGACAAGACAAAACGAACTCAGGTTATCAGGGGCAAACCAAGGCAGAGTGAGTCCGGGACGGACCAGAGGCAGTCCAGGAAGGCCAAGTAATCCGGGGCATCTTAAGCGTGCGCCACTTACTTGACTTAAGAGATGGAAGAGCAGGAAGCCTAAGCAGAGGCATCGCTTTCGCAGGAAGAGGTTCATGTTCTGCCTGCTAGGGCTGTTACAGGCTGGAGATGGGACTGCCCCTTCACCCAGGTCTGGCTGAGCGGCGAGCGCCACCCGTGCAGGTTTTATAGTGCGCTCCAGGGACGCAAAACCGGTTGGCTGCACTGGGAGGAGGGGGTGGGGTGGGGGAATCGGCTGGGTGGGGAAGTGGAAGGAGCTAGCTCCGCGGTTGCCTTGGTGATGCGCCCCAAGGCCCCTCTCCTTAGGGCGTGGCGCCCGGCCTGAGTATGCCTCTGTGTGTGTGTGTGTGTGTGTGTGTGTGTGTGTGTGTGTGTGGCGACTGGCTTTTCCCTGAGCACAGGGAGGGACTGGGTGGAGCCCGGAGGCCAAGACCCCGAGCCAGCTACAGCTCGTGAGAAGGAAACGCCCTCTTCCTCTGGGTGGTTGCTTCACCTTCCCCCTGACACCGCTACTCCCTAGCACCCTCCGCCCTCGCAGTTCCAACCAGGGCTACAAATGCGGAGCTCTTGACCAGGATGCCTAAAGTTTGGAGCCATATGAGCTGGGCAGGGATTGGCCAGAGGCCCAGAGGTTTAGTCATAAGGGAAGCACATGCAAGTTTGTCACCCTTTATTGGGGGACACACACACACACACACACACACACACACACACACGCGCGCGCGAGGGGAATGAAATAACAGAAAAGAGTCACTTCATCAGAGTTGGGGGATGCTATTGGCCAAATGGCCAAATTCTTCTGATTGTAATCACTCTAAGAATTGCAAAGTCTTAAGACCCAAGTTCTACATGCTCGGTAGAAATAAACATGAAACAATGGAATACAAAACGGGAGCACGGAGCTGAGCCTGAGAAAGGGTGCTTCTTGCTTGACTTGACTCTCCAACTGGCATTCATTTGCAAAAGAAAAAGGTGACGTGCTGAGGTATGCTTCCCTTCTGTCAGAGGAAATAGAGAGCTAGTTTGACACCTTCAAAAGTGACCAACAGGGGGAGCCGTGGTGGCTCACGCCTTTAATCCCAGCACTTGGGAGGCAAAGGCATGCGGATTTATGAGTTCGAGGCCAGCCTGGTCTACAGAGTGAGTTCCAGGACAACCAGGGCTATACAGAGAGACCCTATCTCGAACAAAACAAAACAAAACAAAACAAAACTTGACCAACAGATTTAAAACATGCTTTAGCCTTGTAATTCAATATTACGCCCCTTGGTGGGACTATGCTCAGCCCTCTTGAGGATAGCTACTTCAAAAAACCAAACCAAACCAAACCAAACCAAACCAAACCAAACCAAACCAAACCAACAAAACACTTGAGCAAGATTATACAGGCTTGTATAACTCTAGACTTTACAGAGAAACAAATTACCCTTACATTACTGACCTTCAGCAGGAGGGAAATCAATGACAGAGTGCATAGCAACCCCGGGCTGTCCTTTTAATACTCTAACATGGCACAGTCACTTCTACCTCCTTTATGGTTATTCTTTTAGCGCTCAGAACTGCCCAGATGCATTCCCACAACGGTGATAGTTCTGCTTTTGTTTGGCACACTCTGGCTGAGAAGCATGCAAAGTTTAGGCAGAGGTAGGGGGGCTAATTTGCACATCTCTTTGGGGGCGTCCATCAGGTTAGTGGAGTTCATGCATCACCTGGCTCTGCCATGCTGCACATCAGAGACAATGAGAGTGCATGTCTTCCAAAATCACAGATTCTTGACACTCTCCAGGGTGGCTCTTGGGATGTTGAATTTTAGTGCGTGATGAAATGGAAGCTAACTTTGGGCAAAGGAATTAGGCACAGCACTGACTTGGGGCTTCACTCTGGGAAAGGGTGAGGCAGGGAAGAAAAGTATAATTTAAGGACAAGGAGGTGGTAGTCACTCTTCTATGTTATGGTTGATCTGGTGCTGCTATGTATTCAAATGCTGAATACTGGCCCCTGAGATTTGGTTGCCCCGTGAACAAATCCTCCTGTACACCAAGTGATGCTATGTAACCTTGTTCCCTAAGTTAATTGGTCAGTAAAAGGCTAAAGCTCTTGATTGGGTAGTTGATAAAGATAGGTGGGTTTTTAGTTACCTGGCTGGGGATCACAGGTAGAGAGACTGGGAGAGAAGAAAGGAGACCAAGAGAGGAGGAAGCCACCACGACAGGACACAGACCATGAGCATCTAGCCAGAAGAAAACTGCAAGTAACAAGAGTCATATGGGCGGGATATAAGTTAGAAAAACTTCAACCCTCTAGGTGGAAGAATAACCATGAACTAACTAGTACGCCCTGAGCTCATGTCTCTAGCTGAATATATAGAAAAGGATGGCCTAGTTGGCCATCAGTGGGAAGAAAGGCCCCTTGGTCATGCAGACTTTATATGCCCCAATACAGGGGAACGCCAGGGCCAAGAAGTGGGAGCGGATGGGTAGGGGAGCAGGGCCGGGAGGGGGGAGGGTATAGGGAAATTGAAATGTAAATGAAGAAAATATCTAATAAAAATTGAAAAAAAAAAAAACAAACTCCCAAACCTGCCCAATCTAGACTTGCAGCTTGTAAATAAAATACCTGGATTGACAGGATAGACAGAATAGATAATTCATTTTACCATTTTAAAGACTCTTGCTGGTGAATTCTAGAAACTAAACTTGACTGAGCTTTGCCTAAAGGAGGCTTTTAATAGGACATTATGCACAAATTAAGACTGATAATGCTCCTACATATATATCCAATAAGATAAAGCAATTCTTTGCAAATTACAATATAAAACATATTACTAGTATATCACACAATCCCACAAGATAAGTAATTATAGAAAGAGCCATTCATACCTTAAAAGAGATGCTTATTAAACTAAGAGGAAGAGTAGAAAACCCAAGGGGCAGTCTAAATAATGCTTTGTTCACTCTAAATTTTCTTAATATTGGTGAAAAAGGAACAATACCAGCTGAGAGACACTGGGTTATTGAGACAAACAAACAAACAAACAAACAAACAAACAAACAAACAACAGAGGTAGTAAGGCAACCAATATACTCTAAGCATGTGTTGACATTAGTATGGAAAACTGAAATAGTTTTAAGATGGGGACGTGGTTATGCTTATGAATCTACAGGGAATAAAACATGTGGTTACTCACAAGGCTTATAAAGATTATATCTGACCAGGAAAACCTTTTATCAGCTGAGACATGAATGTCACCACAAAGCAAATAGCCCTGGCCATCCACTCTCACAGACTGTCTCAGTTACTGATTTCTCCAAAATATGAATGTAAAACAACCTCTAAAGACTACCCCGAAAGATGGATCACACAGAGACTGGACAACACAGAGACTGGACAGACAACACAGAGACTGGGTAATAAACATCACAGCTAGCTCTTTAAAGTCTAACCATTTTTGGGGGAGAGTCCAAACACAAAGTTTTTACCCCAATTCATCAGGATGCAATTATAAGAAGACTGTGGTCTCTGTCCCTTAAGTTGGGGTGGATGATTTTGGTCATTTGTTGTGTTATGGTTGTAATAATTTAGGGTGGTAGGTTGTTATTGGTTATGATCAGGGAGGAAACAAAATAAATTTTAAATCATGGATTTTACTCCTCTGTTTTCCTTTCTTAAAATGAACTTTCTTATCTTATGATGGGAAAAAGAAATAATAAATAAAGGAAAAGGGAATAATAATAAAAAAGTTTTTAAAATAAAAAATTAAGTATACTAGTCTTAAATATTTTACTTTGGCATGGTTTAATGTATCATGATAGAAATTTAAAGTTGTTTTGACTATTGTTTGATATATTGTACATATGCAGCTTATTTAAAATATGATGTAAAGTTCTAGTTTTATGGTTCTTATACTTCTATTGTGTGTAGATTGTTAATGTTAGAGAAAATTTTTAAACAGAAAGGGGGATATGAGTGAAAATTTCTGGTTTCTTTGGAAACTGAGTTGTGTCCCATGATGTTTTTCTGAAAGCTGTCTTGTAAGAGGATGTTTTGCTGAAGTAGACACATGAGAGGATGTTTTGCTGAAGCAGACACATGAGAGGATGTTTTGCTGAAGCAGACACACGAGAGGGCATGTGATGGTTTGCTGGAGAGGACACTTGAGAGGGCTCGTGATGTTTAGAAAAAATATAAATGTAATCCCACAGAGAGTGAGAGGATGCTCTTGCATTGCTCTGCCTTGCAACGCTCAGCTGGTCTTTGCTGGTCATCACTTCGTAGAGAGAAATGCATCAAAAAACTTCTCTTGGTATTCTGGCTGATTCTTGCCACTTCCGCCGACTTGTGCCAAGTCAGTGTACCCTTGCAGTTTCTGCCGGATAGAACTTCTGCTACTGATTCCTGTTTGGTGTTTGCTATTGGATTGGACTGCTGATATCTTGACACAGAAGATTGTAATTGCCCCAAAGAACTACTTCTAAACAGGTTTACAAACCCTCTTTCCTATTAAACTCCTTTCTCCATTCATTACCTCTGGCTAGTGAGCTAGAAGGGAGGTTAATGCATTTAAGAACCCTAATTAATAATTTCATAAATTCATTGTTTTTAATAGCTGAGTAGTACTCCCATTGTGTAAATGTACCACATTTTCTGTATCCATTCATCTGTTGAGGGACATCTGGCTTCTTTCCAGCTTCTGGCTATTATAAATAAGGCTGCTATGAACATAGTAGAGTATGTGTCCTAATTACCAGTTGGAACATATTCTGGGTATATTTCCAGGAGAGGTATTGCTGGATCTTCCGGTAGTACTATGTCCAATTTTCTGAGGAACCTCCAGACTGACTTCCAGAGTGGTTGTACAAGTTTGCAATCCCACCAGCAATGGAGGAGTGTTCCTCTTTCTCCACATCCTCGCCAGCATCTGCTGTCATCTGAGTTTTTGATCTTAGCCATTCTGACTGGAGTGAGGTAGAATCTCAAGGTTGTTTTGATTTGCATTTTCCTAAAGATTAAGGATGTTGAACATTTTTCAGATGTTTCTCAGCCATTCGGAATTCCTCAGTTGAGAATTTTTTGTTTAGCTCTGTACCCCATTTTTTAATGGGGTTATTTGAATTTCTGGAGTCTAGCATCTTGAGCTCTTTATATATTGGATATTAGTCCCCTATCAGATTTAGGATTGGTAAAAATCCTTCCCCAATCTGTTGGTGGCCTTATTGACAGTGTCTTTTGCCTTACTGAAGCTTTGCAATTTTATAAGGTCCCATTTGTCAATTCTTATCTTACAGCACAAGCCATTGCTGTTCTGTTTAGGAATTTTTCCTCTGTGCCCATATCTTCGAGGGTTTTCCCCACTTTCTCCTCTATAAATTTCAGTGTCTCTGGTTTTATGTGGAGGCCTTTGATCCACTTAGACTTGAGCTTTGTACAAGGAGATAAGAATGGATCAATTCACATTCTTCTACATGATAACTGCCAGTTGTGCCAGCACCATTTGTTGAAAATGCTGTCTTTTTTTCCCACTGGATGGTTTTAGCTCCCTTGTCAAAGATCAAGTGACCATAGGAGTGTGGATTCATTTCTGGGTCTTCAATTCTATTCCATTGATCTGCCTGTCTGTCGCTGTACCAGTACCATGCAGTTTTTATCATAATTTCTCTGTAGTACAGCTTGAGGTCAGGCATGGTGATTCCACCAGAGGTTCATTTATTGTTGAGAATAGTTTATTCTTGGGCAAATGGATGTATCTGGAGGATGTCATCCTTAGTGAGGTAACCCAATCACAAAATGAGTCACTTGATATGCGCTCACTGATAAGTGGATATTAGCCCATAAACTTAGAATACCCAAGATACAATTTGGAAAACACAAGAAAATCAAGAAAAATGAAGACCAAAGTGTGGATACTTCATTCCTTCTTAGAATAGAGAACAAAACACCCATGAAAGGAGTTACAGAGACTACGTTTGGAGCTAAGACAAAAGGATGGACCATCCAGAGACTACCCCACCTGGGGATCTATCCCATAATCAGCCACCAGACCCAGACACTATTGCATATGCCAGCAAGAATTTGCTGAAAGGGCCCTGATATAAGTATCTCGAGTGAGGCTATGCCATTGCCTGGCAAATACAGAAGGGGATGCTCATAGTCATTTATAGGATGGAACACAGGGCCCCCAATGGAGGAGCTAGAGAAATTACTCAAGGAGCTGAAGGGGTCTACAACCCTTTAGGTGGAACAACAATATGAACTAACCAGTACCCACAGAGGTCATGTCTCTAGATGCATATGTAGCAGAAGATGGCCTACTCAGCCATCATTGGGAAGAGAGGTCTCTTGGTCTTACAAACTTTATATGCCCCAGTACAGGGGAACACCAGGGCCAAGAAGTGGGAGTGGGCAGGTAAGGGAGCGGGGGCGGGGGAACGTATAGGGAACTTTCGGGATAACATTTGAAATGTAAATAAAGAAAATATCTAAAAAACAAAAAAACCCTAATTAAGTAGGTTCTGAAAAATTTGAGTCCATAGGACACTGTCATGGTTCCACAGTAACTGAATGGGACTACTGCAACTTGGTCTCAGGGCACTGAAGACTGCCAAGACCAAGTTTCTTTAATGGTCCTTATACTTTCTCTGGGTTTTGACACCATAAACAAGCCTTTTTCTTACAAAGGGAGGGATGATTCTTTCAAGTCCCCGATTTTAATGGCCACATTGCCATAGAGGGAACATCCCTTTTTATTAGATTCAATTTAGAGAAATCGAGGAAAAGGAAACTCAGGAATCCTTCTGGGATCATCTGAGGAAACGGGAAGGTTTGTTGGAAGAGAAAGCAAAAGTAGTTTCTTGGGAGAGGAGGACTGTTCCTTAGCAAGAGAGGAAACCTGGCAAACAGAACAATATATCTCCATTCTCTGGTCTGCTAAGAAGGTCAGAATAAAGATCCACAAATCAAAACAACTATGACCTGAAGACAAGACCATCTGGCAGTACCTAGGTCACACAAGGCTTTGTGATGTCCTCGAAGCCAACCCAGTATTGCTTGATGGTCTCTTTTATCATTCTACAGTTAAGATTTTGTGAGAGTTGAGGTCTCTGTGAAGTCCTTACTGGAAATTCTTGCTGAGTTGCTGGCCTAGATAGTCAACCATATTGGTATAGTATTAGAAGCTGCAACTTTGGTTGTTATTATTATTATTATTATTATTATTATTAGTCCTCCATCTTTCCCTCTCTTCACTTTTTCTCCTTCCATATTTGACACTAGATGCTCTTGTCTGCATGTTCTTCATCTAATCTAACCTTGTCACTTATCAGCCAATACTTCTACCCAGGATGCACTTGGAGAACTTTCCTTAGTTTTATAGCACCAATTATATAGAAACAGGCACTTCCCAACTCACTCGAAATCCAGGCTACCCTAATCTGTGAGCTCCAGGTTCAGTGGGAGACCTCGTCTCCCAAAACAACATGAAACATGACGGAGGAAAACAGCTAATTTTGACCTCTGACCTCTACATGCATGCACTCATGCACACATGCACACACACACGAAAACACACATGCATGCCTGTAGGCACACATGCACACACATACCACATACCAGGCACACCTTAACACTTAGTCATCTCTTCTTTAACAGTGGTTTTAAGTTGCTGACACTGTAAAAAATTAAGATGGAATTTAATGAAATTCTTAAAGAAAAAAATGTCCAGAAAGTGAGAAAAGATTATTCAAGTGAAAGTTGCTGGATATATGAAAAATAAGTTATTTTTTTTCTCATTAGCTAAGGACTTCCTTTTAGAAAAATGGTGCCAAACTTATGTACTCTAATTGTGTTTTTAATGTTTCCTTCACTGGAGAAGACTCTGGATGTCTTATATCCAGGCCACACTCACAGCTTCTGGTTACCAAAACTCTCCTTTTGGATAGCTGAAGTAGCTTTTGACTACTTGGCAGAGTCAAGCCAGTCCTACTTCCAAAACTTGAACAATTGAGACTATGAATTAGGACTGGAGACAAGGCACCCACATATAGACTGTACATCAGATTATCTGATAGACTATCTACAGTACTTCATACTGGTTAATGGGAAATTCAGTTCATAAATATTGGGGACAAAGTGTTTAACAAAAAAGGAAGTTATAGTTAAATACAGGTTAATCCCTAATTAATTTGTTATTGTCCTCAGAAAAGGAAGACAAAAATTCCATTCTGTGTTTGAGAGAACTTCTATTTGTATTTAGATCCTGAAAATTCTTAGCATATTGTCTCCCACTCAAACTCCTGAGTTTTCATCAGGGAATGCTAGAAGATGTACGACCACAGAACTCTGGTGAAGGTGACAATGTGAGTGTTGATACTGTCCAGTCACTCCTGGATAACCATTTTATATTTCATGGCATCAATTGAGGATGAACACAATGTTTTGTGTTTTAAGGGATTTTATAATTTAGCAGGATAAGGAAATAAAAATAACAACTGTGTGACAGCAGCACGGAACAATTCCTATAAATAAACATAAGCAAAGCTGTGAGGCAGCAGAGAGAAGAGAGAGAGAGATGTCTTTGGAGAATGGTGGAGGCTGGGCAGAGAATGTTGGGAAAGACAACTGCATTCATTCTCATCCCACAAACGGGACTTTGCTGTGGAGACTGAATGTCATGAAGATGGACTAAGCTTGGAAATGTGGGTTTGTCACAAACAGTGTGAACACAGTTATAATGAGGGAAATTCAGAACTTTTTTTTCAAGAAATCAAAAGTGTTGAATGTGTCTGAAGCCAATGAAGGTAGCAAGAGATAGGACTGGAAAAGAGTCCACAGTCATCTCCTATTGAAAGACTCTAAACAACCAATGCCAGAGTTTGTGGTTTAAACATTTGCCTTTATTTAGGGTACACTGGGGAAAGTCTTTCTTCAGAAATTCATGCTGCCTTGAAGCAGGAGGAGCTTAAGGGGAAAGGGGGGAAGGAGAACAGGGAGGAAAGGGGAAGGGGAAGGAGAAGGGAGAAGAAAGGGGAAAGGGAAGGGGAAAGGGAGGGGGAAGCAGAACAGGAAGGGGAACAGGAAGGGGATAAGCATTGTAGCTGTCTTCATGAAGCTCTTTGTCTAAGCCTGAGGCTCCCCAAGCTTTCCTTCTTTCCCCTTAGCATGATTACCGGTATCATCCTCGCCCAGTCTGGCTCCACATTAACTTTTATCTTATCGTTTAAAATTTCAGCACCATTTATTCCCAGTTTCCACCCTTATGTCATGCAACAGTATTCCCTCAAGTAGTTTATAGTATTGCTTCTTGCTTTTCCAAATTTCCATATTTAGCATTCATTTTACTTCTTTGTGAATGGGGGCTTAACTCTTTTATGTCATAACAAAGCACAATTCTATGCTTTCTTTTCTGCACTGACCATTTCTCCATTTCCAATTTTCCACAAGAATGTCTGTTTAAGTAAACAACAATTTAATGTAAGTTATAGTTGATGATATGTTACAATATGTTCACTTAAAAAAAATAAAACTCTGTATTTCCTAAACTTTCTATTTATTTTTCTTCATATCCCTTGTTAAGTCCTCCCTTGGTTAGGGTCATATAACAAAGGAGGAGATTAGAACAGTAGTAAGTCTTCTGACAAAAGAAAAGGTTCAGGCCCAGATAGATTAACAGAATTTCATCATACTTTCAAAGAACTACAACCAACACTTTTTTATCTTCTTTTAAAAAATAGGAATGGAAAGAACACTTCCATACTCATTTTGTGAAACCTGTATTACTGTAATACCCAAGACAGGTAAAGAAAATAAATACATTAATTAATTTAAAACAACAACAACAACAAAAGAAACCAAAACTACAGACTGATATTCCTGTTGAAAATTGACTCAAAAATTTTCAATAAATTACTAGCAAATCAAATGCAATCAAATACCAAGATCATCCAACATGATCAAGTTGGTTTTATACTGGAAAGGAACGGTTGTTTAAATACACATATATCTATAAATAAAACAAATCGTTAATGGACTTAAAGACAAAATCATATGATCATCCCAGATATTGAAAGGACCTTTGTAAATTCCAACATGCTTTCATGATAAACCTTCTAGAGAGAGTAGGACAGGAGGGAACATTCTCCCAACCAACCTCATTCTAAAGGGAGCAAAACTTGAAGCGATCTCATTAGAATCAGGAATAAGACAGGACTGAGCACTGTCCACACTCCTTCTCTATGTAGTTCTTAAAGCAGCAGCTGAAGCAATATTATAAGAGAAGGAAATAATGGAATAGGAATAAGTCAAAGCATCACTGTGTGCAGATGGCGTGATATTATACACAAGAGGTCTCAAAAATTCCACCACAAAACTAGAAAAAAATCAACAATTTCAGGAAGTGACAGTTACAAAATCAACTTATAAAAGTCAATATTGTTTTTAGGCCCCAACAACAAACACACTGAGAAAAACAGTTCATGGGCATACTTTCATTTACCATAAGATACCAGGATATCTGGGAATAAACCCAAGGATGTGAAAGATCTCTACAATAAAAATTTTAAAGCCCTAAGGGAAGAAATTGAGGAAAATGTTATGGAAAAGTGTATTTCACATGAAAGACATTTCATGTTCGTGGATTGGCACAACTAATATGTGAAAATGACTAACCTACCGAAAGAATGTACAGATTCAACACAATCACAACCAAAATCCCCACAACTTTCTTCTCAGAAACAGAAAAAAATCCTAAAATCCATATGGAGCCAAAAATGTCCCAGGCAAAGCAATGCTAAGCAAAAAGAAGAATACAGGAGGGACTGTTATTCCAGACTTTAATTGGATATCTATCTATCTATCTATCTATCTATCTATCTATCTATCTATCTATCTATCTATCTACCAACCATCTATCTATCTAGACATACTTGTGCTGACAATGTTTCGCAAAATAACCATAGACTAAAAAAAAAAAATCACAAAAATTCCAGTGTAGGTCAGGAGAAACTTCCTTTTGAATTATTGGTCAGAGTTGTCTAAGAGACTCCCAGAATGATACAGATTATTGACATAGCCTTTAATTGCCTCTCGGGGATTGAGAGTGAATAATATCGCTGAAGATATCACACACTTAGGACACAGGACTCAGATGATTAGAGACAGATATGACTTGGTAGTCTTTTTTTCTGCAGTCTAGTTTCCATGGCTCTAGAAAGTACAAGCTTGCTAGGTGTGGTGGCACACGCCTTTAATCCCAGCACTCTGGAGGCAGAGGCAGGAGGATTTCTGAGTTCTAGGCCAGCCTGGTCTACAAAGTGAGTGCCAGGACAGCCAGGGCTATACAGAGAAATCCTGTCTCAAAAACAAACAAGCAAACAAAACAAAACAAAACAAAACGACAACAAGGACAACAAACAAACAACAAACAAAAAGAAAGTACAAGCATCTAAGGGAGTGAAGATTAAGTTCAACTCTGCTGCAACATCTATGAATGATAGCAATAACTAGCATGTCAAGATCTGCATAGAGGTGCAGCAAGTGGCAGCAGCTGTCTAATTGGACTTAAAGCCGAATCAACAGGAGAAAATTCATGACTGGTGCTAGAAACCTTGGCGGCTTCTTGTGGTTAGGGGGCTTATGGCCTTAGAAATGGATCTACTACTCTTGCTTTGCTAGACCAGCATGGTTTTTTATTGAATTCTAAATCAGGTAAGCATGGCTACTATGACTCATTCAAGGGGACTCTTCACAGTAAACAAAGACCATCATGCAAAAACACAATTGGACACAATGCGGAAATCTAATGATTGTGGGCAGTTCCTGTTTCTGTGGCTCAGGAAAGATTGCAGAAGAGGAGGAAGAGAGACTCTAAGAGCCAGAATACCACGAAGTGTGCTGTAGAACAGTCTTTCTTAGAAATGGTTGCATAAACCAGACCAGAACAATGAAAACTGCATATGGCATGATTCTATGGAAGGGAGTTATTTTCCCAGAGTCCCTCTACAGGCAGTTGATGACTTTTGGGAGAAGGAGAATTAGCTTCTTCCAGGCATGATACCTCTTTCTTATTAGTTGTCCAGTGTGCAGTGGTCAACCCTGAAACCATTTTCACAAAATCAAGAAAAACAGATCCATCAGGCTGTATTTATATATACTTGTATATACTGTATTTACACCAACATACATGTATGTATACAATAATAATCAAAGATAAAGAGGCTATTGAGTTGAGAGTTGGGGAGCATGGGAGGGTTTGAAAGGATAATATGTGGGATAGTTTAGAGGGAGGTAAGAGATGAAAAAGTGATGTAATTCTATTTTGATTCAAAAAAATTTACAATAAAAATTTAGGGCCAAATCATAACATTCCTCAAAAAAATGGCCAGGACATCTGATAAACTGTCACTTTCCCTTTCTCTCTTCTTGGCTGTGTTTTGCTTGGGGCCTACAGCCTCTTACTCATGTGCTATTTTCCATATACAGCTTGGGTTGTACTGGGGCTACCCTGCATATGGGAGCTCTCCTTATCACATGGTAGTGCTGGGTTTCTGGTCTGTGAACCCTAGGTTCTACTTCATAATTTATTCTCTTGTTTTGTTAAAATGCCTCTTGTAGTAGAGTCTGCATAAAATGGGCATGAAAAGAGGATGTTTTTTTTTTTNATCTATCTATCTATCTATCTATCTATCTATCTATCTATCTATCTATCCATTCATCTAACTATAATTTATCAACTTTCTATCATCTATCTACCTCCCTGGTTTCATCTGGTGTTCTCTGAGGATCTGATTAAACCTTCAGTCTAGAAATTGTTATGTTCACTCTGTGAGGTGCTAGAAATTAAACCTAGGGCCTCACACATGTTAGGAAATGCTGTTGCTGAGCACCTGAGTCCCCAGTACTCAATTACCTGTTTCTATTACCTTAAAAAACAAACAGATTTCCTTTAAAGCTGAATGTGTAATCTCCAAAACTGGTGAATAAATTATAAAAGGACTTTCCAGACTTCTTTCATTAGTGTTTTTTTTTCTCTCTACTTTTTAGAAAGTCTATATTTTGACTTCATATAAAAAAACTCTTACTGATTTTCAAATTTTTTCAATGCAGGCTAACTGCCTAACTGGTTAGCCAAGGTTTTCATACATAGTTTAAGTTGGCCTGGAGCTCAGGATCTTCTGTGCTAGAGTAGGTGTGCAACACCATGCTCAGTTTGGGGTGATTTTACACACATTGAAATATATGCATATATTTTAATGTCTAATTCCATATCATATCATAGTGGCTATTTAGTCATTATTGAACCAGGACACAGAAAGACAGATCAATCACACCCCAAATGTTTTCCTAGATCTTTTAGCCAGCTCCTGAATATAACTTGTCTGCTCTATGTTCTTCTAGCTTTGCCTTTCTGGAATGTCATGTGAAGCTTCAAGTGCTTTCAGGCCACTGCCTTTTGTATTCTATGCAAAGTTTTCAGCTGAGAGAGACAGAAAGGCTGTGAACCTTTTCCATGTTGACTGATGTGGTTATTTTCTCTTGAATTTAGAGAAATTATTATTTATTTTATCTTGTAATATGTTAATCATGTAATATGTTATATGAAAATTACTTTGCTAGACTTTCACTGTTATATCTGTATTTCAAAGAGAAAGTTCATTTGTTTATAGTATTATTTTGGATTTAATGGGCCAGTTTTGCTGACAATTTTCATAACTATACTGATGAGAAATATTCTTTTGTATTCTTCTTTCTTCTAGTTTAATAATTTGTCTAGTTTTCATAGCATAAAATTGCCAAGCTCAGATTGGAAAACGAGAAACTTCTTTGTTATAGAAGAAATTTTAGAGTTGATATTGATTGTATGTAATTGTTTGACAGACTTTATTGATAAAGTTGAACTTGACCTTTTCTTTAAGATTTATTTATTTGCATGGAAGAAGTTGTGTTCCTTGAAATTCTGAAGATTAATCTTAGAGAGTTATATAATAAAGAGAGCCTGTGGCATGTCCACATGCTTCCAGAAAGCAGTTCTTTCAAAATTAATCTGTATTTTCCCATACTAATTATAAATCATTGTCCAATAAGCCTACAAAGTTAGAAACTTTAAAAGTAGACGTTCCCTTCAACTCAACTATATGGTCTATTGTTTTGATAGAACATGTCTTCTACTTTGTCATTTTCTGGTCATTCATAATTGCTTTCCTAATTTCAAAGCCCCATAGAATCCAAAGGAACCCGCAGACCAGATCCTCTTTTATTATTTGGATGTAATGTTAGCATCACTCTAGCCAGTTTCACTTGTCCACATCATTAATGTACTCAGGGTGGTACTAGTAGTCCGAAGTGTTCTGAGTTTGTAGAAGACATCATCCTTGTGAGTTCCAGTCATGTTGGGATCTGTCTCCCTTCCTTTCCCTTCCCTTCCCTTCCCTTCCCTTCCCTTCCCTTCCCTTCCCTTCCCTTCCCTTCCCTTCCCTTCCCTTCCNTTTCTTTCTTCCTCTCTTCCTTCTTTTCTTCTTTCTTTCCTTCTTTCCTCTGTCCTTCCTTCTTTCCTTCTTTTCTTTCCTGTTGTAATACTTCATTGCTATCTTTGTTGGTCTCTGGTTACTGTAGTGAAAATTCTGCTTTCATTTCTGTTATTGGTACTTTCTTCTCTATGTATTTATCATTCTGAATAAAAGTTTATAATTTTATTGATGTTTTCAAAGATGTAAACTTTGGATCCATAGATTATTCAACAACATTGTTTCTCTCTTTTAAAATTCATTTACAGGTCCCTAACAAAGGTCTTATATTTTTCATTTGAAATCTTTATTGTTCTCTAATATATCATTTAATACTATTTTTTCTAAGTACTTGTTTATCTGACTCCCAGATATTTTGATAGGCACATCTCACAATTTCTCTGGTGACAATTTCTTTCACCAATAAATTACATGAAAAACACTGTTCAAATCTTGAATGCTTGGTGATTTTCCATATAGTATACTGCTCTCTATTTCTAGTTAAATTAGATATGGTTAAAGAATGTACTTTGCATAATTCAACTATTTTTTTCAACTTTTCTATGTGTTTTACTTTTCAAAATTTTATTAGTCATTCTGAACTTATTTTAAAGTGTCATTATTCACATAATTAGTAAATAACCCATTTTGTTGATTATTATGAAGTGAATGATTTTTTTCATTGAAAAGCCTTTTCCTCACATGTAGTATACCCAGATTATGATTTTCCTCACATGTAGTATACCCAGATTATGATTTCTTCCTGTATTCTTCCTAGTTTCTCCCCCCCTCCATATTTCTCTCCCTTTTTCTGTCTCTCATTAGAAAACAAACAGACTTCTAAGGGATAATAATGAAACAAAATCTAATATGATGAGCTAAAAAAACTAACATATCAGAATAAGATGCAACAGAGAAACAAAAGAAAAGATCCCTCCTCTCCAAATCACAAGAAACAGATATAGACACAGAAACCTACTTCTTCATGTATTCAGGAATCCCATAGAAAGGCAGATGCCACAATGCATACAAAATAAATCTGTAGGGTAAAACAAACAAACAAACAAACAAACAAACAAACAAGTAAGTAAGTAAATCAATAATAAAAAAGATAAAGATCAAGTGACCATAGGTGTGTGGATTCATTTCTGGGTCTTCAATTCTATTCCATTGTTCTACCTGCCTGTCACTGTACCAGTACCATGCAGTTTTTTTTTTTTGTTTGTTTGTTTGTTTTTTGTATCACAATTTCTCTGTAGTACAGCTTGAGGTCAGGGATGGTAATTCCACCAGAAATTCTTTTATTGCTGAGAGCAGTTTTCACTATACCATCCAGTGGAAAAAAGACAGCATTTCCAACAAATGGTGCTGCTTCAACTGGCTGTTAGCATGTAGAAGAATGCAAATCAATCTCCTTGTACAATGCTCAAGTCCAAGTGGATCAAGTACCTCCATATAAAACCAGATACACTGAAACTAATAGAAAAGAAAGTGGGGAAGAGCCTCAAACACATGGGCACAGGGGAAATTTTCCTGAACAGAACACCAGTAGCTTATGCTCTAAGATCAAGAATTGACAAATGGGACATCATAAAATTGCAAAGCTTCTATAAGGCAAAGGACACTGTCAATAGGACAAAATGGCAACGAACAGATTGAGAAACTATCTTTACCAACCCTACATCCAATAGAGGGCTAATATCTAATATATATAAAGAAATCAAGAGGTTAGACTCCAGAGAACCAAATAACCCTATTAAAAATGAGGTACAGAGCTAAACAAAGAATTCTCAACTGAGGAATACAGAATGGCTGAGAAGCACCTAAAAAATGTTCAGCATCTTTATTCATCAGGGAAATACAAATCAAAACAACCCTGAGATTCCACCTTACACCAGTCAGAATGGCTAAGATAAAAAACTCAGGTGACAGCAGATGCTGAAAAGGATGTGGAGAAAGAGGAACACTCCTCCATTGCTTGTGAGATTGCAAACTGGTACAACAACTCTGGAAATCAGTTTGTTAGTTCCTCAGAAAATTGGACATACCTGAGGACCCAGCGATACCACTCGAGGGCATATACCTAGAAGATGCTCCAACATGTAATAAGGACACATGCTCCACTATGCAGCCTTATTTATAATAGCCAGAAACGAAACAACCAAGATCTCCCTCAACAGAGTAATGGATACAGAAAATTTGGTACATTTACACAGTGGAGTACTACTCAGTAATTGAAAACAATAAACTTATGAAATTCTTAGGAAAATGGGTGGATCTGGAGGATATCATCCTGAGTGAGGTAACCCAATCACAAAAGAACACACATGACATGCACTCACTGATAAGTGGATATTAGCCCAGAAGCTTGGAATACCCAAGATACAATTTACAAACCACATGAAACTCAAGAAGAAGGAAGACCAAAGAGTGGATACTTCTATCCTTCTTAGAAGGGGGAACAAAATACCCGTGGAAGGAGTTACAGAGACAAAGTGTGGAGCAGAGACTGAAGGAATGATCAACCAGAGACTGTCCTACCTGGGGATATATCCCATATTCAGTCACCAAACCCAGACACGATTGTGGATGCCAACAAGTGCTTGTTGACCGGAGCCTGTTATAGCTGTCTCCTGAGAGGCTCTTCCAGTGCCTGACAAATGCAGAAGTAGATGCACATAGACATCCATTGGACTGAGCACAGGGTCCCCAGTGAAGGACCTGGAGAAAGTACCCAAGGAGCTGAAGGGGTTTCCAGCCCTTTAGGAGGAACAACAATATGAACCAACCAGTACCTCTAGAGCGCCTTGGGACTAAAAAAATCAAAAGAGTACACATGGTAGGACTCATGGCTCCAGCTGCATATGTAGCAGAGGATGGCCTAGTTGGTCATCAATGGAAGGAGAAGCCCTTGGTCCTATGAAAGCTTTATGCCCCAGTATAGGGGAAGGCCAGGGCCAGGAAGTGGGAGTGGGTGGGTTGAGGAGCATGGGAGAGGGAGGAGAAAGGGGCTTTTTGGAGGGGAAACCAGGAAAGGGGATAACATTAGAAATGTAAATAAATACAAAAATAATAAAAAGATAAAGTTAAAAAGAAAACAAAAACCAAAACAAAAGAAAGAAAGAGAAAGAAAGAAAGAAAGAAAGAAAGAAAGAAAGAAAGAAAGAAAGAAAGCCCTGACATAACATAATGAGACAAGGAACCCACAAAGATACCCTTGAGTTTGTTTGCTGTTGGACCTTTACTTCCGGGCATGCAGACTACCCTTAAGAGTAGTTTATTTGGACTGGAGAGATGGCTCAGCGGTTAAGAACACTGACTGCTCTTCCAGAGATCCTGAGTTCAGTTTTTAGCAACCATATGGTGGCTCACAACCATCTGTATTGGTTTGTGAAGACAGCTACAGAATTCTCATATATACATGTATACACACACACACACACACACACACACACACACACACACACACACACATATATATATATATATATATATATATATATATATATATATATATATATATATACACACACACACACACATATCAAACAAATCTTAAAAAAAAGAGTAGTTTGTTTCCCCCATGAGATACCCTTGGAGGAAACTAAATTTTCATTTGCAAGTGGTTATCAGTTGTTTTAGGGACAAAACTATGAGCTACATTGGTGACTATTTTGTGTGCACTTGAAAAAAAAAAGTGTTTACTCATTTTAAAAATGGAAATACTTATTAAATGGACTCAAGGGATTTTTTTAAGAATAAATGATGTAATGTTTATAAGAATTTAAGGATCATTGCATATGGGAAACACCAAAATAAAACAAAAAGAACCCTCTGTTTTTTTGTGGTTTTTTTTTTTTTTTTTGTTAAGATTGTTTTCTTCTCCACCCAAGAACACACTATGACTTAGCTTCCTTTTTTAGTAGTCTTTTTTTTCAAAGTAAACATTGACCTCATTAAAGCCTAATTTTTGGTGACTAAATTTGTTCCCAACTACAAATAGTCTTTGGCTACTGTAGCAAAGATATTTTGTAAACCATCGTTTGTTGCATATTTGATATATGTAATTTTTAAGATTCATTATTAGTTCTCAATCCTTTCAGGCATTCTGTGGCCTTGCAGAATTAGGCTGACATTTGCTAACTGCCAGTCTGGGCACTGCACTGGGAGGTTCCTGCTCAACTTCTTTCTTTCTCCTTGTTCCAATGAATTGATTACACTTAATTGTTACACTTTCACACCAGTATTAGTTACTGGGCCAGTGGCCGAGGGTTCTACCTTCTCTAAGACTTTCATGAGAACTCCTCTAATATATTGTAACCAGGATCCTGTTGATGTGAAGAAAATGTTTTAAATGCACATTGTTTGTCCGGCTTCACTGAATCCATTTTGCATGCAGTTGTGCAGATTTGTAGAAATTGTATAGATTTTTCCATTAAACTATTCTGTATCGCATCAGCAGACCCTTTGGTTATTAAATAATTTTGTATTCTTGGAAAAGGCTAAGTTGGTTATAGGATATAATGCTAAGTTGATTTCTTAGCTTTTATTTAGCATTATTGTCTCCAAATTTGTAAGTGAAATGTTATCTTATGCAAATGAATTAGAAAGTCCTTCCTTTTAGTTTTTGGATGTTTGTTTTGCCTGAGGATCATCTTTCCCCTAAAGTTGGGAAGGAGTCACTGTAATTTTGCTTATCTTTCAAAGAATTTGAAAAGTTTATTTTCTAAGGTTAAAATTAGCAGATGTAATTAACATTAATCCTCATGTTACTAAATTCCTCTATATCAATACTTTAAACACACTAATGTTATTTGTGCCAAAAGATTTTGATGGTATTTTCCATAACATTTATTTTTAGCCTTTGTATATTTATGACCTCTTTCAACATATTAAATGTGTAATACATGTGATCAATTTTTTTCACAGTAAACTATATTTTTCTTGTGTGTGTGTGTATTTCCAGACAGGGTTTCTCTGTAGCCTGGGCTGCTCTGGAACCTACTCTGTAGTCCAGGCTGGTCCCATAGTAATTTACTTGCCTCTGTCCTCCAAGTGCTAGGATAAAAGGCTTGTGCTACTGCAGACTGCTTTCCTTTTGTGTCTGTCTGTCTGTCTGTCTGTCTGTCTGTCTGTCTGTCTGTCTGTCTTCCTGCCTGCCTGCCTGCCTGCCTTCCTGCCTTATCTATCTATCTATCTATCTATCTATCTATCTATCTATCTATCTATCTATCTATCTATCTATCTATCTATCTCTTTCTTCCCCCCATCCCCCAACCAAGACAAAGTTTATTTATGTAGCGATAGCTGTTCTGGAACTTGTTCTGTAGGCCAGACTGGTCCCACAGAAATAGATCCACCTGCCTCTGCCTAACAAATGTTGAGTTTAAAGGCCTGTGCTACTAGAAACCGGCTTTTATTTTCTATCTATCTATCTATCTATCTATCTATCTATCTATCTATCTATTTATCTATCTATTTCTTTCTCTTTCTCCACCCCCACCCCTTACCCCAGTACAGGATTTATCTGTTTAGCTTCTGGTTCTGGAACTTGCTCTGTAGTCCAGGTTTTCTTTGAACTCATAGAGATGCTCCTGTCTCTGCCTCCTGAGTGCTGGGATTAAAGGCGCGTGCCATTACCACCTCTTGTATTCTTTTTTTTTTTTTTTTTTTTTTTTTTTTTTTTTTTTTTTTTTTTTTTTTTTTTTTTTTTTTTTTTTTTTTTTTTTTTTTTTTTTTTTTTTTTTTTTTTTGGTCTGGGAAAAATATTTCAACTCCTATCTTCCTTTTATTTTTCTGATATATTCTTGATGAGATGATTTATTGATTTTAAGTTTTCTGATTCATTTTTGTTTACGTGTACATATTTCTCTATTTAAAATTCCACTGTTCTATGTTTCTATTTCAAATAGCACACAGAAACACCATTATATTTGAATTATTTTTGTAGAATCATTGCTTTAATATGGATAATACCCATATGTGTTTGCTTATTGTCAAAACATTCGGGATTGTCTTTACCTATTGTCTTGCTCTGCATGCTCTAATATTTGGGATGTTTTGTTTTGTTGAAGTACTTTTCCTTGTTATTTTCTCAGATAATTTTATTGTTATTACTTTTTAAACACACACTTTCTACAGATTTACTTGGAAATTAAGTTGCTCAGTTTATTTTGTTAGTCTTTATTTTGAAATAAACATACCTATTGTGTGCCATGAAGCTAAAGATTGGCTATTTTGCCTTATATAGTCCATTTTGAGTCCTATGCTTTATTTTATAATTTTATATTATATTTAATCTATTATTATACATTATCCACAGTTTTATTTTTATTTCTTAATGTTAAATTGGTTTCTTTGTGTAAAACTCACAGAGCTTTTGAACATTTTGCATTTTCTATGTATTTAAATCAACTTTAATATAGATTATCATATGACATTTTCATATGTATAAATTTATGCTATATATTTGTAAACAAAGTTAAATTGAAAATTTTCATTAAGGACTCCTTGTGATATTTAAAGTGTTTTAATTACCCCATCCTACTCTGATTTTTCCTTTTATTGCATATCTTGCTTTGACTCATTGTACTCTTTGGAGTATAATATCCATAACTTTTCAGGAGGCCTGATAGAATTATGTATTTTGAGGAGCCTTTGCATATAGAGAAGTCCATTGCAGCTGAAGGACAGTTTATCTGGACATTGAATTCTTGGGTGAATGTTCTCTTTATAGACTGAGAAGATGGCTCAGTGGCTAAACTGCTTGCTGTGAAAGCTTGAAGATCCAAATTTGGATCCTTAGCACCATATAAAAGGCTATTATGATAATGCCTGTCTGCAACCCCAGTGATGGGGTGGAGATGCATGCCTGCCAGGCACTTGCTGGTCAACCAGTTTTACTGAAACAGTTACCTTTTGGTTCATTGGCACATATATCTGAAAGCCATAAAGTTGGAGACATTATTAACAAGACATCCTGTGTCAAAGTATGGTCTTGATAATGCCTTTATTATGTGCACACATGTATATAACACAGAGAGAGAAAGAGAGATGGGGGGAGGAAAGAAAGGTGGGATGGAGGAGGGGAAGGGTAGAGTCATTTTAAAGAACATATTTATACAGAGTTGTCCTGAGTAGACACATATACTGGAAATGAGTATCAACTCATTTGGAACTTATTTGAAATCGTGCAGGTGGTATCCTTGTTTAAAGATGCTTTATTGGATACACAAGCTGTTTGTGTAACTTGCCAAAGGTTAATGATTGGCAAGTTGAGAATTTAAACCCAGGGGAATTTTTTTTTTTAAATCTTTGATAATAACCACTAGGCATTTGGTGCATTAGATAGCCAGGTTCAATTATTGTCTCTAGGTATTTACAGATGTTAAATCATTGTCTCGATCAAAGTTTATAAAAGAGATCACAGAAATTAGTTTTCTGTAGAATGGGAAAGAATAGAAGGAACTGCCAAGTAGAGACAGCGAACTACATGAAGACCGCCAGCAGCATGGTCTTCATGTGGGTCTCGAACAACTGGAGCAGGGGCTGTCCCCAAAGCTGTTGCCTGTACATGGGACATGTTTTTCTAGCTGGGCTGTCTTGTCTGTCCTCAACTGGAGAACATGGCCCTAGCCCTGCAGAGACTTGATGTGCCAGGATGGGGGGGGGTGCGGAATAGTCAGGGGGTCCCACCCACTCAGAGGGAGGAGGGCATGGTGGATGAAGGAAAGCATTATAGGAGGGAGGGAATGACCAGGAGGGGCCAGTGCACAGAACATAAAGTGAATAAGTTTTAAAAAAAGACAGATGTAGTGAGTTCTAGACCAGGTAAGAGACAATGAGTTATGAGAAATATAATGTGTATTTAGAAACTAGATAAATGAGTCTGTATGGTTAGTGTTAAGAATTTTTGTGCTTTTAGAAAGGAGAGGAATTGAAAGATTTTACACAGTAAAATTGGATAATTTCCAGTTTTGACTTCAAGAATGAGTTGAACAGAGTCCACAGGCAGGTGCAGAACCCATTTAGAAAAATGTGAAGCCAATGGGTGATATTGACCTGGGCCAGTTTTTGACAGTGGAAGTGGGAAGAAAAGAAGCAAGTACAAACTAAATGTTCTATATTTTCAAGTTCAAATAGTTTAATTTGAATGTTGATGGTAGATTTGGAAGGATGTTTCATAGTAAGTTCCAAGATTCTGGGACTAAGGTTTGGATTAAGCATCTACACTAGGACATGGTAGTTTAATGACTTTATCTTCCATGAAGAAACAGATTAGACAAGATTCTGAGAGTATCAGAAGATGAAGAGTCATAGTTTCAAGTTTTGGAATGACAATGGATGGGAGACAGAAATGATTAAAGAGTGTGACATGCAAGTGTTGACCTCCCAAGGGTTTAAATATTGGATTCTGACAGAGATGGACCATGTGCATTAAGGATGAACAGTTTCACAGAGAGATGATTCTTCTTGGTTGGAGAAATTCTCTGAAGTAGGAGAGCTTGGGAGAGTTTGAGGTTGCATGAGCAATTAAGCAGAAGCTGAGGTCTGGGGTTGGGTTTGATGCAGTTCACACTCAGCACAGTGCCTGTGGTGCCCAGGCCATAGCCAGGCACATTAAGTATATGATTCATGACTCTAGTCTTATCTGTATGATAACTAATAGTTTTCTTTCAACATTTAGTACTCTAGATGGAATTCTTTAACGATTTGGACATCTTTATGCTAAAAATGTTTAAATATTCTGGGTCTCAGAACACCTTCTGAAAGCATGGATATAATAACAATACCTGCCTCATAGGTACTTGTGAAGTTTCATCCAAGTTACATGCATGTAGTGCTTAGCTCCTGCCATAGTAGTCAGTCAATATCTATTAACAATAGAATTATTAAGTATTTCTTGCTATGGGCTTTCTTCCAACCTGTGAGTTTGTCTGTGTCCATTTTGGCTGCTTTTCTTGTTGCTATGATAAAACACCTGAGGGAAAAACTTAAGAGCAGATCTACTGAAACTCATAGCTTCTGAGCCACCAGAAGTAAAGTTTACTTTGCTCCCTGGTTGTACGTGTATAGTCTCCATTTCATGGTCAAAGGAAGCAGAGAACAAGATACAGAAGAGGCTAGGGTGGAGACAGATAACAAGAACACATCCCAGTGATGTTCTTCCTCCAAAATGGCTAGCTAGAGTCATTCAACAAATATTTACTTTACACTTACTAAGTATGGATGCTAAGCTGGTCTGCTATTGGTCCAACCAATTAGGTTAGAGTCCTTACAACCTAATTGTCTCTGTAAACTTTTCCCAGACATACCCAAAGATGTACTTTATTAATCTCTTAGACAGTTATCATCACTGTCTTTCCCAGAAATCTTCTAATTTTTAGTAGAGCTTGGGCAATTTGGAGGGCACCAACATCCTTTTAGATCTTGATGGTATCATGCATATGTTCTCTTTTGAAAGGATAGCAACTCCCAATACTGGGTCCATTTGAATGGGACATGGAGCTCCAGTTTCTGGTAGGAACCTTGGAGAGTGTGTGAGAGAGTGTATTTATTATATCCTTCTGATCACACTGGATCAACAGGTCCAAGCAGCGGTAATGAAATTGTGGATTAATCTGGAAGCACTAAAATGATGAAAATGCCCTTGTCTCTCCTCTGTGGAAACTATATATAGATCTTTAGTTTTTTCCATGTGATTGAGAGTATGAAGCAGAGCCATGACATGTGTCTGTGGAAGTCATTTCAGGGAGGCAAAACAAGCATCAGGGCAGTGGATCTTAACCATCCTAATCCTGGGACTCTTTAATACAGTTTCTCATGTTGTGGTGACACTGAACCCTAAATTTATTTTTGTTACTACTTCATAACTGTAATTTTGCTACTGTTATGAACTGCAGTGTGAATCGCTGTGGTTTCCTGTGAAAGGTTGTTCAACCACCCAAAGAGGTTGTGACGCATAGGTTGAGGATGACTGGTTCAGGTGCACCCCAAGAAAGGACCCAACAGAGGACAGAGCAGACCAAAACTTGGGTAAAATATTTTGAACTCCTGGATTAAACCTGCATAAAGCTGACTGCACTCCAGAGCTCCCATTATGTGAATTAGCACATTTAATTTACTGCTTAAAGTAGTTAAATTAGGACTTTGTTATGCGTACTGTGCATTCATAATTGATTTATAATTTTCATTACAAATGTGATGTCTTTACCTCATTTTTATATTGAATAAGAAAGATTTATTCTTTTAATAATCTCATGTGGAAATTCCATTTCTAGACTAATCAATAGATATTAGGTCGTTAAGTACTACTTATATTTATTTCAGAATAAGTTAAACTTCCAGACCAAAGTAATATTTTGAAACTCATTGTCTTTTTGAAAGAATTATGCTACAATTCTCATGTGACTAGGCCAATTATATTTCTATGTACAAATTAGTTTTGCTCAGTGATTTATTTCAGTTTTAAATACGAAACAAATGTATCACCCAAATCTATTTTATTATTCATTATAAAGCTGAGTTCAACGTTTTACTTTTTAATATCCAGTATTAAACTTCTGTCCTTCTAGAGTCTTTGAAGTTTGAGAGACTATGGTTTCTGTTATTGGGAGAAAACTTTTGAGGGAGAATGAAATCTGAAGACTGATAGACCTGGGGTCTGAACTCAGCTTCCCTGCTTCCTTTCTCAGTGAACATGAATGAGTTATTTATTTAACTCCGAGTCTCAAGTTTTTTCTTCATAAATTGCGAACTACAGAATAATTTCCCAAGGGATGTGTAATGAAGCTCTTAGTCTTTGGACAGACACTTCAAAGTTCGGAGGACCCCATTTCCCTCATTATCTCCAATAAAATGCAAAATATTTATTGTAAGGGCAACCCAGCAGGTGTATTTTTTAAAATTAAAAGTATTGAGTGACTTCTTTACTAGATTCTGATATCCCATGAAAAATGGCTAATGATGGATTTTTACCTTGGCCCTGCTCTATGCAATTCTATGTCACCTTTGTGTTGGCTTTGAATGATGTATATTTATGGATTGTTATAGGAATGCTCATGCTTCAGGGAGCACTGCATTTCACAGGAGCACAGAGAGGATTGTTTTAATTAGGTTTCCCACCATTTTACCACCATCATTATATACATTAGCTTATTTGTATATTGTCCTGTTTTGGTTTGTTAGCAAGCTCATGTTGCTTCATTGAGATTTTGACCTCATATTATTTTGTGTTGCTAACTGTGTAGCTCATAATAAGCAAATTGAAAAAATATGTGTGCAGTCAAGCTGAAAAATGCCCACTTAATATGAACACAGAGAGAAGTACCTCCTCCTTTGTTTTATTCTTATTTTTGAAGCAATTTCAACACTTGGATGTGAAGTCTGCTGGAAGCCCTTTGTCTTTCATAGTGCCTCTTTCTTTCTTTCTTTCTTTCTTTCTTTCTTTCTTTCTTTCTTTCTTTCTTTCTTTCTTTCTTTCTCTCTTTCTTTCTTTCTATAAATAATTTTGAAATGATTTTCACACTAAGGAAATTTTACTTCCCCCCTGGATCTCAGTTCTAACTTAAACAACCAGAAACCAGTGAGATCTATTTATATATCTTGCTCAGAGGCCTCATGGCTTTGACCTGGTCATAGCCATTGGATCCTTCCTCCATTCCCAGCTAGAGACTGAGTAGAAGTAGCTAGGGAACCTCATCAAACACAGGGATAAACATACCCAAGTCTGAGTCCATCTGAAAACTGGTACAACCGCCTCAATGGCTGAGTTTTCCTTTTTATTGTGCAAGTTAATTCAGGAGGGAGAAATTAGCCTTGGAAAGGGCAGCAAAGACAACAGTAGGTACACAAAACATTGCCTTCTGTAGCGCTTCTTGATGATGTGGTAGTTACACTTAGAAGCAAGAATCAGAATGGGGTTGTGATTAAAACCTTGGATTTGGTGCCTTGGGTTTGATTGCCCAGCTGCCAGTTACTCACCATGAGACATTAGAAAGAGCCAGTCTCGTTGTATGCCTCTATAATGTAGAGGTAACAAGCAGGAAGCAAAAATAAATAAAACAGAAACGCTTGTAACAGAGGCTGTTATTTTTCTATTGCTGTGACAAAACACCATGACCAAGGTGAGTTATAAAAGGAAGCATTTAATTTGGGGTCTGTAGACTTAGATTTTTCGAAACCTACTTTTAATAAGAGTTCTCAAATGCTTCAATCCTTCTTCGAGCCCACTGTCCAAAGATAGGGTAGAAAAGATGGTAAATAGGACAAGGGGATGTGGACATATTGAGAAGTAGTTCTTTTGGGGGGCGATTCCAATTTCTGTTGTCAGGATACCAGCAGTCCAGTTCACCAAACATGAATCAGCAGTGGCAGCATGATCCAGCAGAAACAGCCAGGCCTCCACTGAATTGGCAGGGGCCAGTGGGAATGACCAGAATCAGTTGAAATTCAAGAAGTTCTTTCCATGTCTCTCTCAATGAAGTGAAGATTAGCGAAGATGTAAGACTGAAGAAGCATTGCATAGCTAGCAATGCAAGTGCCCTTCACTGTCTTTTGAGTCCTGCTTATATTTTCTCCACATATTACATGTCCTTTCAGGGGTCTGCTTCAGCAAAACACCACATGAGTCTGCATCACGTGATACAACCAGAAATTTCCACTTCAGGGGCCCATGGTTTAAAAAAGGTAGTAGAATTCATGACCATTGTGCTGGGGAGCGTGCCAGGAGGCAGGCAAGGCACTGGAGCAGTCGCTGTGAGAGCTCACATTTTGAGACAACCACCACGAAGTGGAGAGAGGGAGAGGGTGAGATTGAGGGAGAGGAAGAGGGAGAAGGGGGAGGGGAAAAGGGCAAGAGGAGGAGGGAAAGGAGGAGAGGGAGAGAGAGAACAAACTGGGAATACTATGAACTTTAGATTCTTCCATGTCCACCTCTAGTGACATACCTTCTCTCACCACCTAATCCTCAAATAGTTCTCTTAACTAGAAACCAAGAGTTAAAAGATATGAGCCTAAGGGTTCTATTCTCATTTAAACCATCAGAGAGCCTTACATTGTAAATTCTAAAAATATTAATTATGCTTACTGTTATATCTAGATGTGTGGGTGTATAATTTAAGAATATTATGAGTAGATATTTCATATGAATAAATTACAATTAGACTAAGTTGATACAAGGTATAGTGTTAGGATTATGCAAATCTGAGCACATGGGAATTGGTGAGAACATTTTTTATTAATTTACACAATTGAAATGATAATGTGTCTCATTTAATGTTTAACTGACATCTCTCATTCATATATTTCTTTATAAGCAAAGGAAACATGCTTTATAAGCAAGACAAGTGGAAAGAGACCAATGTGTTTTGGCTTTCAGAGCAGTGCTTTTGTTATTGTCTTAAGGACTGCATTCAGGCACTCCCCAGATGACTTCAGCTCTTTCTTTACCTCCTGTTTTAACTGAGATCCTTGAAAAGAAAGATTCCACTGGACATTACAGTTTATTACTTACTTTTCTCTTGGATCTAACACAGTCATTTCATTGCAGCTGTCTGTGCTGCTAAAACAAAAATAAAGCAACAATGAAAAACACAACATGTCTTCATTGGTCTTGACACTTCAAAGAATCACATACTGTTTGTTTTCCCTTTCTTTCCAAACCTCCTTTTTCTCTCTGGCCTTCCTTATTTATAGTCCTCCTGTATTCTTATTCCCCTCTTAATCTCTCTGAATATCATTTGTCATTATTTATTAAATAATAACTTTGCAGGCTTTCTCTTTCAGACACTTCATTATACCCCCCCTTAGATAGTTTGAGCTGAGCTAATCCAAGCTAATAATTTCATGTACTGCATCTAAACTGTCCCAATTTCTATTTCTCAGATTATGTCAACTTAGACAAGGTAATAAACTAACCTGCAGTGAAAAAAATTCTTCTAAGACTCTTGATTAAAATAAGAGGTAAAGAGAGTCCTAGACTACTTCAGGGTGCACATCACATAGTACATAGTCATTTCTTTGTATACCACTCAAACGTCCCCTTTGGCTGAATCTACTTTATGAACAACAGGACTATAGCCCGTTTTCATCCATAATTTTACTATTTAGTTTTAGCCTTTCTCATGCCTACCCCCCACTATTTCTACAACATCCATTGGAGGTCAATATAAGACTACAAAAATAAATAAGAACATCAAATTCTCAGAAAAAGAAAGATAAACAGGTCCTTTGATTTAAAGTGTGGTTGTTTGGCCTCTGGTTGTCTGAAAAATTTTTCAACAAGGTGAAATCCAGGGCTATTCATCACCAATATGAAATCAAATATTTCAAAGATCATTGATAATTTAGAGGAGACATGTTAGATATTCCCAAGGAATGTATACACTACCAAGTAGTGCTGGTACTCAAGGCTGTTCCAGTGTGTTCAAGTTTATCAACTGTGCACTAAAAATCGGTCAGGTACACATTAAGAGTTCATTCCACCATCTTACTTCCAAGCCATCCTATGGAAACTAGATGACCCTCCTCCCACTCTAGCAAAGTTAATGGCTCACCCATCACTCTATCTTGGAAAGTTCACCTCGAATCTCCATCACCACAACTTGGTGCAAATCTTATCATTTGTTCTTGAGAGAAGCCAAATCACTTTTATTGACATTGTAGTACTCTACTAGACATTTGTCATACTTGATTAAGTACTTATTGGTTTGCATTTTATTTATTAATTTTATTATAAATTTCACTTCTATTTCATACATATATACAACAAAATATTATCATATTGACCCTATTTTCTCCTTCCAACTCCATTTCCTTTACCAACCTGTTCATTTTCCATCTTCCAGCTCTCTCTCTTTCTCTCTCTTGGTGACCCACTAAATTTAGTCAGCAATGTCCATATGTGTGTCTGGATTTGGGGCTACCTGCTCCAATATGGGAAACATACCTGTAGCCACCCCCGAAAGAACAGTTCTCTCCTTTTCCCAGCAACTATCAGATACCAATATCCCCTCATTAAAGAGTGGGGTGTGGATAACACCTTTCTCATCTATGCCAGAATTCTAGCTCCGTGTACCCCGTGTGGCAATCAGTTGCTTTGAGTTTTTGAGTATTGTAGCCATATCATCCTTTCATAGAATTCCTCTCCATTCTATGGCTCTCATGTTTGTTCTATGCACTTTTTCTCTATATTCTGTGAGCCTTGCAGGCGGGGTTGGTGGTAGGGTGGATAAAGATGTATTATTTGGGGCTGAATACTCAGTTTGATATTCTGAGCACTTTGATAAGCTATGAGTCTCTGCATTAACTGCTACCCATTGCAAAAAGAAGTTTCCATAGCCAAGACTGAAAGAAACACAAATCTGTGGATATAAATATTAGATGATCATTGAATGAAATAACTGTAGCAGATTCTACTCTAGAACATATGACCTCCCATCTATGGGTTTTTGGTTAGGATTACAGTACAGGTCATGACATTTCCTCTGATGAAGCAGGCCTCAAATCCAATCAGAAAGTATGCCTTTATTGTATCAGTGAGAATATCCTGCCTGGCAGGAAGGTATTACAGTGTGCAGATGCCAGAACTAGGTAAGTAATCTGATGGCTATAATCCCCCAGTATACCCGTAAACCTTCTGGCACTATGAAAGCTCTCTAGCAGGGAGGAAGTTTGTAGGTCCTTTGAGTTAGATTTCTCTATGTCCTGAAACCAACATGTGTAGTGTTTTCAGGAATAGAGTTTTACCATGTATATATGGTAATAACCAAGAGCAATGGCAATAGCCTGTGTTATTTTGGATTCCTCTTTGATGAAAAGAGACATCAAACAAAAGACACGATAGAGTAATAGAATAACATGGTCATGAATATTACTCAGCCTCAGAAAAATGCCTCTTTTTGCACAACATTATTGAGTCATCTCCTCATGGTCATTCCAGTTTCCTTACCCACTATTTATTCTCTATCCACTTTCTCCAGCTAATTAACAAGATCAATTTGTTCCTAAGCATAGTTCTTTGGATTCTATACATTTAGACTCTTTTCCTTCTTTAGCAGGACAAATTCACTTCCCAGCCCAGCACTTACACTGTCCGTTTCTCCGTGAGGTCCTTTGCATCTCCCCACCTGCCCTGTGATTGACAAGTTTCTTCCTGAATACTCTTCTCATCAGCTACTGCACTCATCATTCTGTGACCCATGCATTGACAACTTGCCTTTTCTTACCTGGTAGGATTTAAGCTTCTTAAAAAGTCAACAAAGTTCTTTTGTGCTTATTCTTGTCTCCTCCAGCAGTGTTTGCAGCATAAAATAGAAATGACATGATTCTGGGGGACCTGAGTTATTAGGACTATACACATCTCTATATCAGTCTGAGCTATGTTTTACAGTATGTCCCAGTCTTCTTTATACTAGAACTTTTATTTTATACTAAAATTTTTGTTTTATAATCAAAATTATGTATATATTGGTGGATAAAAGGATCTTTAGAAGAGCAATCTCTGCACACAATCACTGCAACGTGGCAAGATAAAAAAGTGTGTGGTCAGGAGCACAGGCTCGGAGTTTGCTGTTGCTTGGTTTTGAGACAGGCTCCATGCAGCATGGCCTCAAATGCCTGATCCTCATGCCAACATCTCCAAAATGCCAAGAGTATAACCCTGTGAGCTATGCCATCTTGAGGTCACAGATTCTAGATCTAGACTGAACCTCGTTTCTGCTACCGATAAGCTGTGACCTAAGTAAGCCACTTATCCCAACAAGGTCTCCTATATCGCATGTGGGCTGCAGGTAGAGTAGACATTCCATTCTCTGGAGGTTGATGAGACAATGAAATAAGTTAATATGTACAACATGCTTAGGATTATCCTGGTACATTGGTAGTGTTCAGCAGATTTTAGCTATAGTTTACTTTTATTAATATTAGCTCACAGAGTCCTCTCTGGCTGTTTCTTCTTTGGAAACATGAACATCAGAGTGGTCAACACTGTCTTCTCTTGAGTTTGTATTTAAGTGACCACCCCAGTGGTACACAGTAAACACTGAAAGAGAAGACCTACAAGAGAGCTCCTCTCTGCCTTTAGAAGTGCGCTTGGATTGCGTTGCTTCCTGCCATGGGGCATTCAAACAATTTTCTTTGTTGCCCACATTAACTTCATATTTAACCCTGCTGTTTTTCATTTACTTTATAATTCAACCATAATGAATTTTAAAACCCACTCTAACTTCCAAGAACCTCTAGAGACTTGCTTCATCAGTCTGACATCACATTCATTTACATTTCTTTCTTTTTTTTTTTTGTTTCCTTGTATGAGGTCTAAGTATGGTTCCAGTAAAACACTTTTAAGATTGCATTACGTATACTATATGCTATTTATTTCTGGCTACATGTTCAAATTAACAAGCAAGAAATTGCTTATGCTCTCTCTGGTCAGCTATTGCAAACTGTAATGTTATATCTACTGAAATCGAAAAAAAAAATGGATCCTGACTATTCTTTTGTTACATCTAAACGAACAGTTTAAATGGAAGCATAGCTAACTTGAGTTTAGGGGAAAGTTGATCACTTTCCCAAGTTGGTACATTCTTCTGTAGTCCCCATGATAAATAATTATCAGTCCTCTGGCTGGATTGTTCTGGAAGAGTGGATACATCGTTTCCAAGGACATCTTCCTTTGCTGATTTATTTTGCCTTGTGAGAATTTAATTTTTATACTGTCTTGAAGAACAATCTAGGGTTGAGTGAATCACCATCTTCTAAATGAGCACTAGATATTTGAAAGTAGATATTTTAACATAAGTCGGTCTATTATATTGATGGTCTGGATCCTGGAAAGCACATAATTTCATATCATTTTACAGGGAATGAAATGAAAACAATTAAAGGTGTAAAAAGTTGCCAATTGTCACACATTTTCCTACTGAATTACTCTGTGTGCTCAGCAAGCAGTTTAAGAGATTTGTATTTTTAAGAGGCCATGGAATTGAAAGAGAGAAAGCCCGGATATTTGGGAATGCTTGGGCAGAGGAAAGGGAAGAGAGAAATGACAGTATGTTATGAACACAAAAATAAAAGAAATTATGAGAAAATTTAAAGCAATTTGCCATTTGAGAGACACTGAGAAGGCTCAGTTGGTAAATCTTTCTGCCAAGCCTGACGGCCTGCATTTGACCCTGGGAACGTACACAGTGGGAAAGAACAGGACCCTCAAAGTTATCTGCTAAAGTCCACATATGCAGCCTGACAATGCACTCCTGCCTACCCCCCCCCCCCCAACAGAAGAAATAAATGTAAAGGTTCGGGTTTTACTTCATTACAACATATAGAATTTTATAACATATTATACAAATAAAAGTCGATGAATGCGAAATGTGATCGTACTGTTATGTTAACTGTTAACTTTACTGAAGTTGAGAAAGGGTTGTTCAAGTACTTATTAGTCAAGCAGATTCAGATTTAATTATGAGATTTTTACTTACTCCTTCACTGTTTTTCTGTTAAATTTTGTGTGTGTGTGTGTGTGTGTGTGTGCATGTGTGTGATAGAGACAGAAATAGAGAGAACTTTTATGTATTTTGAGTACTCATGAGTGCACATACTACATATAATCTTTCTTCTATTCTTCAGTTTAGATTTTGATTTTGTGTTCTATTTTATTAAAAGTGTGATTTTGGTGGCTGACAAGATGGGTCAGTGGGTAAGAGCACTGACTGCTCTTCAAAAGGTCCTGAGTTCAAATCTCAGCAACCGCATGGTGGCTCACAACCACCCATAATGAGATCTGATGCCCTCTTCTGGTGTGTCTGAAGACAGCTACAGTCAGTGTATTTATTTATAATAAATGGTCATTACTTCAGCAGGGTCAGTAATGTTCTTTTTTTTTTAAAAGAAAGTGTGGTTTTTATTTTATTGTGACAAATTTATTGGTTCTTGTTTTTTATTTTTAAATTTTATACCCACAGTTCATTGAGCTGTTTTCTTTCTTCCCTTCAGAAATTCTAAAATTATGACTTTCATATTTCAGTTTTAATCCTTTCTAAATTTATTTTTATGTATGCCACAAGTCATTCTTCTTACATATAGCTAATGAAATACAAGTACATTCTTGTTTGTTTTTGGCTATTTTTTCTTTCTTTAAATTTCACCTCCTTTGATTTCCCTGTCAACCTTATTGTTTTTGTTTGTTTGTTTGCTTGTTTTGTTTTTGTCATCTCTTAAAAAAATCTTTCAGTAATAAGTCTGTTTCCGTTCTTTTCTAAAGCCTTTTCTCTGCTAACTTTAGTTTTTGCATGTTTTGGATGTCTGATCCCGCCTCCCTCTCCTTCCCTATTACCTGTCCATCTTCAAAGGATAACCCTGCTGCCAGTTACACCTCTGCCTCAGCTTTCTCCATCTGAAGAACCACAAGCTCCTTATGAACAGCATCTGTACAACTTATTGACTGTATTTCCTCTTGGCTCTTCTTCCTGGTCTCCCTGCTTCTCTGTCTTCTCCCTTTGGTGGTTGAGGCATCCAGCATCCACACTGGTGCCCTTTTCTCAGACTCACAGGGTACTTTCAGGAACCTTGCTGACTCTCAAGAAATTAATTCCTGGCCTTAGAATTATATGTATTTCTTTCCTCCTAAACTATTTAGGTTGGTTTTGGCTATTTCCTTTTTGGCTAAAAGCACCAGAGTGAACATGCTAGGTAATTTTCCACTTAAGGACAAGGAGACCTTCTATCACTTCTACTTTAGTCAACAGAAGGATACAGATAAGCAGATCATTGGTTGGGGCCCCATTCATTATCATCAGTTCTATAGTCTACATAGCTGTCTTGGTTCAGTACTAAAACTCTCTATGTAGGATATCCATGATGGGAGCTTATTAGCAAGGATGATCTACAGTTGTCTTTCTGTATCCTATTGCTTCCAACCAATGGTCTTCTGTAGTTGTCTTACCTATTCTCTAGGTAATGATGGCTTGGACTAGACATAGCATCTTATGCTCCTTTAATCATTCATAAATGAGTAGGTCTTGACAAATGAGTATCAATGCAGAGCTAACACATTATCCTGATGAAATGAAATGGTATGCATAATTAGGTGAGAAATTCACAATACGTGTTTAATAAAGTAGTAAATAGTAATGTGTTTATTACACCAGAGCTCTGACTACTTTTAATTATGTATTTCAGTTAAAGTAATTGTTCTCTAAAGTAAAATTTGAGCTACGTATGGTAGTACACACCTTTAATCCCAGCACTCAGGAGGCAGAGGCAGATGGATCTCTATGGGTTGAGGCCCCAGCTTGGTTTATCTTACATAGGGTGCTCCAGGCCTGCCAAGACTGCATAGTGAGATCCTGTCTCCAGAGAACAAAAAACAATACCCCCAAACCAAACCAAACCAAACCAAACCAAACCAAACCAAACCAAAAAACCCAAACCCAAGACTAACTAAATAAACAAAATAAACTCTTGTAATTCAACACCATCCTATAGATCTAGTTTCACTTTTATTGTTATGGCAAAATACCAGGATAAAAGCAACTAAGAGACAAAGGGCTTTATTTCTGCTTGTCGTTTTCAAGAAGTCAAGACAAACTGAAAACAGCTAGTCACATTACAGGCACAGAAATGAAGACCAGAGAGAAATGAATGAATGCATGTTCAATTGCTTGCTTGGTTGCTTGTGTTCAGTTCAATTTCTCTGCTCTTATACAGTCCAGGAACTCCTGCCTAGGGAATGGTACTACCCATAGTGGGCTGGGTCTTCCCATATCAATGGAAATAATTAAATAGTTCCTCACAAATGTGCTCATAGATCAAGCCAGTGTAAACAATGCTGATTGAGAGTGTCTGCCCAGGTGATTCTAGATTGTGTCAAGTTGACAATTAACATCATTTATGCATAACCCAGTTTAGAGTGTGGCTTACATAAAGTATTTTGTAATTGGAGACTAAGAGAGTTACCATAATCAGTGCTTATTTCAAATGACTTGGTAAGATTCTTCCTTTGGAGATAGTTTTAGAAGGAGGAGAGAGAATCATGACAATATTGGGCAAATCAAAGTGACCACTACTACTAAGAGAAAAGTATTCATATATCAGTCATACTTTTGGTGTGAACTCTGAAATGTTAGATTAAAAGATGTTCTTCATTTACTATGTAAGTGGTATTGGTATGACTGGCTAACAATTTGGAAAAAAATAGAGCATATCTCTCTCTAACACCATATAGTAAATAAAATCCAGATGGATTAATCATTTCTGTGGAAAAAGTAAAACCAACACATTTTGGAGGAAAATAGGGATAAGTGAGTATTTGACCTTGAGCAACAATTTCTAAGAATGCCACCAAAGAAGACATTGTTCTGATAAGTTAGTCTGAATACATGGGTAACCATTTTAATTATATATATTTTTATTTTTTGAGATTATAATATAATCACATCACTTATCCATTTCTTCCCTCTAACTCTTCCCAGGTACTTTGCCTTGCTACCCTTTGAATTCATGGCCTCATTTTATTTCAGAGACATTTTTAAAAAGAAGAAAAACAAATTTCCAATTAAAAAATGGGGAAAGGGTCACCATTAGTGATTCTAAAATTTCCAATTAAAATAAAAGAAACATTGGGAAATAGGAGCAGGAGCACAGGGAATACAAGGCCAGCTTTGGCTACATTGGAATTTCAGGAAAGCCCAAGTCACATGAGACTATTAGAAAAACAGAAGATAACCATCCTTTAAGATCTCACTAACCAACCAAATGACCCCAAACTTAGAACAAATAAGATGGTAGAATTGTAATTTTTTTTACCCCTAGTTTGGAAAGTTCTCAAAAATATCACTAATATCATGGTAGAAAAATATATATGGTCAGTCAGTAGGTAAGTTTGAGAGGAGTCTTGTCACTGATAGTTAATGTTGTATTATACAATAATGCAATAATATTGCAATATACGATAATGTAATAATGTAATGTACAACAATATAATCAATATAATATTATATAATTAATGCATTGTATACTTGAAATTTGCTAAGACAGTAGATCTGAATTATTTTTCTTAAAAGAAAAAAAATTAATTATGTGAAGACAAATATACAAGTATACAAGTATACAGCATCATCTCTGTCATTATTTTAGTTAGCATGTGGTCATTTCACAGTGTTAGCTGTTGATGCAGTTTTGGGCAAAAAGGTATCCCTCTGTACTGTGTGCTATAAGTGTGTACATCAGTGCTATAAGTGTGTCCAAAGTGAATTTGAGCTTTGTCTGGGTATATAAAAAAAATGTGTTTCTGACTCTGCAAGCCTGAGACATGAGATTAAGAATATGGCAAATTCCCCAGTGTAATAAATCCTACTCCAAGAAATCTCTTGGTACACAGCCAGACTCCCAAGACGACAGATCCTCTGCCTTTTCATCTGGCCAGCAAGAATAAATTTTCACTTTATTGAAACTTCTGCAATATATATTAGTCGTCTATTGCTCACTGACTGAAGACCACAAGCTTAGCAGTTTTCACACCATGGACCAGTTATCTCACACTTATTTGACTCAACAACAGAAGTAAGATGTCTTCTCTGTGTAGGGTCTCAGCAAGCAGGCATCAGTGCTAATTGACTGGGAACATATCTGGGTGCTCAAGTTAGGAGCCCATTTCCACAGGCATGCAGAGTGCTAGCAAAATCCATGTGTTTATAGCTGTGAAACTAAGGTCCCTATTCCTGGTGACTCTTCGTAGGGCTATTTTCAGCTCTTTGGTCTGTGCACACATTTCTCTCCATTATCAGAGTCACTCACAGCTCATCAAATATTTTCCTTGCTTTCAATCTTTTTTTTTTTTTTTTACTTTCATTTATGTTCCAAGGCAAAGAAATCAGGGTGTAGTTGGATTTATTTCATTATGATTATTCCCTTCCCACCTATGTAGTCAATTGATCAATGACCTATAATTATATTATCCACCACCTCTTTTCAAATAATATTCATATCCTTAGAGTTAGGCTGAAGAATCTTGGTGGGGAGTGCATCTTTGCATTCTGGTGTCACATGGTGCCCCCTTGTGAGTTGTATTATTCTCAGTCCTTGACAGTTGGTGCAAAGAATACAATTTTAGAACATAGGAGGCAGTTCTTTCCTGAATAGAGGTAATGATTACACATTCTTTGTGTGCCTGTCTATGTATACATATGTGTGCATGGTGTGCATTCATGTATGTGTGCACATACCCATTCACATGCAGAGATATGGAGGACTTTGGGTATTCTGTTCTATCACTCTCTGCCTTGTTCCCTCTTGTCTCTCATTGAACCTAGAGGTAGGCTGGAGTCCCCTTGCTATATAGTCCCAGGGTTATAGATACTCTCTACCATAACTTATTTTAAAAAATTTGGGTACTAGGGATTTAAACGTAGGTCTGAATGCCTAAAGTAGTAAGTACTGTTACTCACTGGATCATCTCTTCACCCCAAGAGGTGAAAGCAAACATTCTTACAATTTGGAATCATAGATCCTGACAGGGAGCAACATCAGATGAGGCTGGGTGGGTGGTGCCTGTGGAGAGTTAGCCCTGTTGGACTATTGGATGGGAAAAACAGTACTGTCTGCCATAGCCTTCACTTTTCCAAAAGGTGCACATTTATATACACATCCTTGATAGTTAAAAGAGAATAGGTCAAGCAGACCAAATCCAAATGAAATACTTCACAAGCTTTCAGGCTCTGGCTTGATTTCTCCCCTACCAACTTGGCTGTGAGAAAATCCAAACGAAAGGGAGATAGATGACATAATGGAAGCCACTAGATATTTGGTGACAGAGCTGAGATGAGAAGGCCAAAATAATGGACTTTCTTTCTTTCCTTTTTTTTTCTTTCTTCCTTTTCAAATGTCATGATTTCAGTTTTCTTTATGGCCAAATAAAAATCTCACTGTGTACAGAGTGCCATCCACTCTTTATCCGATACTCATCTGCGAATGCACAGATCACTGGTCTCACTTTCCTGGCTACTGTGAATGACACATCAGAAAAGACAGACTGTAAGCACCCCTGTAGTGGGAGTCAGAGAGCCTGGGGTAGTGTAACTGGGTCCACAGTACATTAAAACAAAGTTACAGGATTCAGAAAGATGAATTCTGCCTGTGATGCGTATGTGTGTGTGTGTGTGTGTGTATATATATATATATATATATATATATATATATATATATATATATGCAGAACACCATCAAGAAATAGTTTATAAGTCAGAGTACAAAAGAAGGCTACAAAAGAGGGGCTCTATTGGGAAAGGAAGGAGAGCATCTGGAGGGATACAGGAGGGGGGAGGAAGAGGAGAGATTGTGACAGATCAACAAAAACAACAAAATATGTGTAAAAATGCTACAAGGGAGCCCATCAGTTTGTTCACTAATTTAAAATTCCTAAAAAAAAGTGAAACCTCTTTCTAGCTCTACTCAACTTCATCACTATTGTAAGAAACCATGGTGACTGGAGTCATTTAAAAACCACAAATGTTTTCTCATATACTTTAGATACTTCAGGAGATGAGACATCTAAGTCTCATGAAGATAAAATTGAGGTTCTATTTGGGATGAATGCTATGGAGGTTTTAAGGGAAAAAAATGTCTTGCCTTTGCCTTTTCCAGCATTCAGGGGATGCCAGCATTCCTTGGCTCATGGTACAATCATTCTAACCACTTTTCCTGTTGTTGCTTTAGCTTCTGTATTGCTCCTCCTGTAGGATCATCGTCATTGTATTGGTCTACTCAGAAAGACTCTCAAGATGTTAGGTTATGCTTGCAAATCCCCCTTTATGTGGAGAGAAGTATGCTCGCAGGCTTCAGGGAAGCAGGCATAAACACGTTGGGGAACATCACTCAGCCTCCTATATACTAGATTAACATTAGATAGCTCATATTTCTCTGCCCTGACTGAAAACCAGAATCCCGAGGCAAGTCAGAGATGGTCTACTAAACAGCCATTTGCCATGAAACTTTGTCAAGTGTGTGGTGTGACAATGCTACCCCAGTTTTCTCCATTTATTTTCCTTGTCTCAAACAGCAGTCAGTCTCTCAGAATGACAGGTTAAGCACACACACACACACACACACACACACACACACACACACTAAGCAAACAAAAACAAAGCTCTGTCAAGTGACCAAAAACCCAAGCATTTGGAAGGTTGAGGCAGGACCAACTTGAGCTATGTACAAGTAGCAGATTAGCCGAGGCTACATAGCAAGCCCTATCTCAAAAAGAAGGAAGGAAAAACCACATCATAAATATTAACCTTTTTGCTTTCTATTCTCTCATCTCTCATCTTTACAGTGTGTTGAATATTGTTTTATACCCAAAACCACTTTCTTTTTCCTGAGTATTAAATTTATGGTCAAAACAAAGAGAAACACTTCATCGAGGAGTAATGGGTTTACCATGCAGTCAGTATGAAAAAAAAAATCTTTCTGATCCAGGCTTGCAGTGGCCACCATCCTTCTTAATCGATTTTGCACTTCTATTTCCTTCATAGACTCAGAAGTACTAGATCACAAACAGAAATGATAAATCACAATGGCCTACCTGCAAGGCTTTTGAGTCAGTATGGACATCTGAGTCTTTCTTAAGAGGGAACAGATTAAGAGAGAGACAGTTTGGTGGAGACTGGGTCTTGCCTGAGGGTTCCCCTTTGCAAAATGAGAAAAGACCCTTTGATCTTATTATACTATATCTAACTTGAAATTTCGGAATGCTTGCGTCAGTGGGACTTTCAAATTTATGTAATTAATATTCATGCAGCTTGATAGGTGTAGAAGTCTATGATCCAGTTTTATAGACATACATCAGTGTTTTGTGGTTTTTCTCTGTTCCCAGTATTTGGTCTGTCTTGCACCTGCTGGGTTTCTCAGGAGGATCTATTCATTTACTAAATACATGCTGAAGTGTTTGCTTAGTGATGGAAAAGGCAGGGTGGCTTTTCACAGGCAACCTGATTACACACGTTAGACAAAGGAAGAGATGTTTGGATGTGTGCACACTGTCAGCATAGATGCTCCAGGAAGGATCTGGAGACCGGAGAGAGTAAATAACACAGCAGGCAAGAATGGGAAGCCTGAAGAGATATGAAGAGTCAGTCTGCACATCTGTGTGGACAGTGTATTGTATGCAGAAAGGAAAAACAATGCCAGTCTAGCCACTCCAAATGGCCTAGATTTCTAGCCAACATGATGAAATCCCCAATAAAAATTAATTTGGACTATCTGCCAAGCTTCCCTATCACATATGCACACACATAAGGTTTTGGGGAGGAGTGGAAAGATTCAATGCTAAATGCTCTAGAGAAGTGTGGTGGCTCACTAGTGATCAGAGAGCAACACAAGCTTAATTTTTAGCCAGTGGCTGGGTCAACTGACCTCATGGAAAGAGTGAGAAAGAGATGCTTTGAGTCCAATGCTTCTAGTCAGAAAGTAAACCCGGTTGTATTGAGGGAGGTGTAAGGAAAATACAAACAGTTGTCATGGGAGTGAGTGCCCATCGTCACGACAACTTAGAGCTTATGTCTTTTGACATAAAGAGCTTCACCTCTGTGGCTGTTTGCTTTCAGGTTGTAGCTATACATTTCGTTCTAAGAAGAGGCTCGTGGCATCTGGATCGCTCCATGTGTTGACCAAAAAAGTAGTACCAGTTGTTCTGATATATCAATGATCTATCTAATTTTATTGACAGGAAAGGTCAGCAACTCTCTCTTGTTGGTGAGAAGATGTGTTCAGAAATGCAAATTATGAGTCATAATCATACAGCCACACACTAAGAAGGCTTTTGTGAATAGATGGAAAAGAGGGATAAAAGACCAGGACTGAGATGATAAGCCTAGAGAAACAGATGAACGGAAAGCTGGAGGAACCAGACATGGTACTTAGCTTGGACCCATTTCATCTGTTCTGTTTATGAGTTTCCTCCAATAGGCAAGGAGAATAAAATTCTGACTAGGTGTGTGTGGACTACAGAGGACTAGGTAGGAACATCTCTAAGTGGTTTACTATAATGTCTTTACATTTTTTACTACACTGTTGAAATCTATCTGAAGATTTTGTCTGGTCAGTTTTTAAAAAGTCATTCATATTTCATCAAGTGATAGAATTTCCTATTGTCTAGCATCCACCATCTCTTTGATATCATTTTTAAATGTTCAAAGCCAATAACTTAGCAGGTAAGCGTGGAGCCTATGGCCAGATGGACTTCTAGCTACAGTCTCCGTGTTGCTATTTACCATAAGGTTTCAGGAAAGTCCTTTGATTTCTCAGAGACAGTGTCCTTGTAAATAAGATGAAAATGATTCCATAAGAATCTGCCTCAGGGGAATATTTGGAGTATAAAGGGAGAAAAAACATGCAAATAGCTAAAACTTGCACAAGTGATATTAAACGTGCTTTTTCTTTTTTAAAGGACAGGGTCTCACATAGCCAAGGCTGGTCTCAAACTTGCTATATAGCTTAGTCTAGTCTTGAGCTTCTTCTTCTTCTTCTTCTTCTTCTTCTTCTTCTTCTTCTTCTTCTTCTTCTTCTTCTTCTTCTTCTTCTTCTTCTTCTTCTTCTTCTTCTCCTCCTCCTCCTCCTCTTCCTCCTCCTCCTCCTCTTCCTCCTCCTCCTTTTTCTTCTCCTCCTCTTTTATTAGATATTTTCTTCATTTACATTTCAAATGCTATCCCAAAAGTCCCCTATACCCTGGTCTTGAGCTTCTAATCTCCCCCTTTAGCTTCATCAATATGGAGACTACAGGATCACACCCTATGCCTGGCTGAATGACTTTTATCATGACTACTTCAATGTAGAATTTTCCTGCTAGTGCTATATTATAACATTAAAAAGAGGCAACTATAGTGCATTATACATGAAAAAATAAAATCCTGCAATAACATTGCAAAAACCTTACAAATGATTCTAGTTCATGCACAGAGACGATAATTGCCTACAACGCTCAGTGATGCCTTCAAATATTGTATTAGCATGCAGTCTGGAGACTGTAGTGTGATTTCTGGTGTCTCTGTTTTCTAATAGAAGATAGACTATCAAAGTAAGGAAATTATTTTCATTTATAGGAAAATTTCTGCTATGGAAAACTAAGAATATCCTATAGCTGGCTACTCAAAAGATAGGAAGAGAAGAATGAGCTTTAGATTATAAGCAAAATTCTGCTGTGGGGTTCCTACAAAGCCTGGGTAGAATGTGTTCCATCAACTTGAGGCTAAAATGTCAAGGGAGAATCTTAGACCTCCTGTAAGTGTGACTAGTCCTTTCAAAGACTCCCCAGTATGATAAATGTAAAGTCACCAGTTCCTTATTTGTCCAACTTGCACCTTTATAATTCCTGCAAAGCACACATTTGGATAAAGTTTCATAGGCTTGGAGTCATGAAGGAACCATGAAGTCATACACACTCAGCTACCTGTTACCTCCGGCCCCCAGCACTGAGTGCTGCAGATAAAGCAACCATGAAATCAGCCTATCTAAGGAAATGGTCATTACTTCAGCAGGGTCAGTAATGTTCCCAGTGGTCAGTGATTACAGCCTTATCCATTTCTACATCTCCAGCACATTCCCCAGAGGTATGTCTATGATAATTGCTAAGACAATTGCTTGCTATATAAACTATTGAAAGAATGTCTGACTTCATTGCAAGATATCCGGTCTCCAGAATGATCCTGGCAAGGATGTAATTATACAATAGTAACATCTTTAGTTTAAGGAAGAACTGGGATATTGCCGAGATATCAATAATAAAATAATAATAATAAAAGCGTTCGATTGGACTTGGATGCCTGCTTATATCTATCTGATGGCCAGTTGCAGTAGATCATATTTTTGAGGCCCTGGATAAATAGAAAAGCTAATCCTCTTGTGTCTCAGGCATATACCTAGGGTACACCTTAGGTAACTGCTGTGGCATCAAGATTTTTTTTTTGAGTCAACAGCTTGAAAGGATCAGAGCCATGCAATAAAAGGGAATTCATTATTTGGAGCAATGTGGATTTTAGAAGATTCTTCTTAAAGGAGTAACGTTATAAGGAAAAAATACAAATGGGATACAGGGGGAGAGAAGACTATAACATACTCTCCTCTGAGACACAAAGTATTATTTAATGTGTACAAGTCAGAGAGGCAGAGCTGGCTGGGAATGTTGGGAAGATTTTATGCCGAATTCTTCATCTCACAAATCAAGGGAGTGTGGCCAGGGTGTTGAAACAACTTGTCTAGAGTGACTTAGGGAGTCAGTAGGCAGGCTGGGATTGTAATCCAGGACACCCAGCTTCTAACTAGTGTTCTTTCCACTCTCAGAGTGGGCTGCCCAGCCTGGAGCAGGAGCAGACACTCACACAGGGTTATTTGGAGGAGCACTTGTCATCTGGCTGCCGCACTGACTGGAGAGCCAGACCACTTGATGGTGGAAAAAAAAAAGAATAGAAATGCAAAAGGCTAAGATGGAACTGAGAGTTTTATATGGAAAACATGAACAAGCTATGGCTTAGAATATTAAAAATAGGTGAAATGCAATTTAAATTCGATTGGGCTCTGACTTTAGGGTTATAAACAAAATGTCTGGAAAAATTTATCGAAAAAAAATCCCTCTTTGCTTTGCAACACATATTAAAAGAACTATTCTCATCATCCTGCCACTTATTTGAAGGCAGAAAGAATTAACCTTAATAGAGGAAATGGGGTAAGGTACAGTCTTATCCTTGTGATGTAGGACTAGGTACCCTGAGCTGGACATGAAAGAAGTGAATTTTAGTCTCACTTAAGTCGTGGCTTTATTCAGTTCCCCAACAGTCCTCTGAGTTTCAATTTATTTATCTGTAACTGGAGGGGATTTGACTATGAGTCAGAAACAATCTCTTTCAAATTGAGATTCAGAGATCTACCTTCTCTCTTGGCCTATTTGGGTGGCTCTAATCAAATATCACAGACTGTATAGCCAAAACACAGCCATTTTTCTCACCTGGAGGCTTGGGAGTCTGTGGACTAGTTATTTGCTTACTAGACCCTCATCTTTGTGTGAGACAGACTGCTTTCCCATATCTTTTATGAGGCAACTAGTTAGATTATGAAGCCTCAGCCCACATGATGAATAACTTCCTAGGGGCCCCCTCACCTTGACATGCCAGCACATTGAGGATCCAGTAGTATGAGTTTTGGGAACACATGACAATTAGTCTCTAACACTTTTTGTCTGATAGTTTTCATATGGGACAGGGGGCACCCGTTTGTTGACTGTCTGGTATGTGTCAGTCATTGTAGCAAAGTTTGTGTGTATGTGTTAAATAAAAAAGATATGGTTCCTGACCCCATAGAGATTATATGATGTATGGAGATACAATAGATAACCAGCAAATAGCAAGAAAATATTTACTGGGAGAGGTGAGGAGAAGGCTTTGGGCAGCAGCACTTGCTCTTAAACCATGAGGGCCTGAGTTTGAATCCCCAGTGCTCACTTAAAAAAAAAAAACTGGCCATAGCTGCATGTACTTACTACCCAGGCATTGGGGGACCTAGACAGGCAGACCCCAAGAGCTTGCTGTCCAGCTAGCATAACCAAAAACATGACAAGTTCCTGGTTCATGAGCAGATTCTGTCTTGAGGTAATAGCTGAAGAGCAATAGAGGTAGACACCAGATAGTCTGCTCTCGATTCAGCATGGGCATGCACAGCTACAAGCATACATATCCTCATGTGCATACACCTCACATACTCACTCACTGACCTAGCCTCACACCCAGAGAGAAAGGAAACACCCACAGGTATAACGGTATGCATAACAGGTCTCTCTTGGCTTGATGTATAACTTTTCAGCATTCTGCTGGTGCAAAATGGTCTCTCAACAGCAACCATACTTTGATTGGGATATAGGCTCAGTGGCCTATAGTGACCTATAGTCTAACACTAAGTCTAACACTATGTTGTGGTGCTGGCCAGTTCCAGTGAGATGTGTTTCTTAGCCTCAAGATCTTGTGTGGATGTAGATTCTTTGCCTGGCAGGAGGTTGGTGTAAGCATTCTGAACCGATTTAAGGTAGACAGGGTTAAGCTATGGTGTTTAATAGGCATATTAATTCTGTAGCCATTATTTTTCATATTTTGAACTTACAACATGTTTATATTGAACCTTGATCATAAATTGAGAAATCTTTGCCTATCTATCTAGGCTATATTTATAGTATGTAAAAACATAACCAATTAAGGACCCACAGTGGGTAAGAAAATACATATCAGGAGGGAAAGTTATTGTGGATGGACTGTGTTCATGGAAGGGTTGCAAGTCTCAATATAACATCTAAATAGCCACGAGGAGACTGATTCTAGTCAAGGGATGGAAAAGTATAGAAATCTGAGGTCAGAAAGAGCTGTCAGGTCATGACCTTTCATCGGGAAGCCACAGAAATTGGTAAAGAGATAAGCACCATGTTTCAGTTTAGTTGGAAAAAAATACTTCCAATTTTATGTGTAGAGAAGATAGAATAGCAACATGACCCAATAGCAACTGTCAGGAGTCGTAACCACCATGTCTGCCAAGGAGTAAACACAATCTTCCATACATAGTTTCTCAGTATACTAGTAGTTAAAAAAAATCAAAGTGGCATGTATCATTTCACAACTATACACTGGCTACATCTACAGAAGATAAGTGCCTAACATTTTTGATACTAGCTCAAGGTATACCAGGTACCTTGTTTGGCTTCAGTTGATTGCTTTTGTCGTGGCCATTATGTAATGTGCCATTCCTTGACTGAATCCCAAGGTTTTTCTGCCACCCGTGACAACTCTTCAGTCAATAAGTCTACAGCAACTTGTACTTTGTGCAGTTCTGGATCTGTCAGCCTCATTCTTTAGTTTCCTGGCTCTGTTCACTCACAGCAGTTGGTTCTTTTATGCTGGATTTTGGAGAATGGAGAATGCCCTTGAAGGACAGGATTGCAGAAGAGGTCCTGGAATAACTCAGAGGGAGGGAGGGAGGGAGGGAGGGAGGGAGGGAGAGACAGAGAGAGAGAGAGAGAGAGAGAGAGAGAGAGAGAGAGACAGAGACAGAGACAGAGAGACAGAGAGAGACAGAGACAGAGACAGACAGAGAGAGAGACTGTGAGACAGAGAGAGACAGAGAGAGCTTAGATGATAGACAGTATAAAGAGGAAAGATTCACGTTACAATACATTTTATAGGTTGTGTTGACTTAGGTTGAATGACTGCTAGTGTGTGTCAGCTGAGTATAAAAGAGAAATCAAAATGAAATGTGATTCACATCTGTGAATCAGTTTAGAGGTTATTTAGTACTATGGAGAAGGCTGGAGCTTCTGTTTGCTGAGAAGTGGGAAGGTTGGAGTTGGAAAAGGATTCTGTGGAGGTAGATTCGTTTGGAGATAGACTGAGCAGCTCTCTCCCCCTCTCTCTCCCTCCATCTTCTCATTCCCATTCCTATCAATTGTTCTCTCTTTGCAAGGCTGGGGATGGAACCCAGAACCAAATTCATGTTGGGAAAATTACCACTGAGCAACACCTGCAGCCCTACACACAGTCAGGTTTGTGTTATAGCAGACATGTATGCAGAAACATACCAAGTCATACATAAGCCTGGGAGTCAAAGGAGTGATTCCAACATGAAAGGTCTATAGTTTAAATGACTGGAGTATAGATTAGAGTTAAGGCCATGCAGATACCTAGAGAAAAAAGTGAAAATAGGAAAGAATGCCCACGGACGGTGAAATAAGCAAAGTCTATTGAATGGTGAACAAGAGTCACTGATGAAATAGAGAAAGGATTAGAATTCAATAAGTAAAACAGAACTCCCCAAGAAGAACCCCCCCCCTTAAGAACTGTTGAGCAGTTGAATAAAATGTAAACTGAAAAATTGTCTTGGGATCTTGATTTGGAGCACACTGGTGCCCTTTATAAGAATCCTTTGTGCCTGTTTAATATCTAGTGATGGAATGGAAACGACATTATGGGATGTTATGTTATGATTATGAAAGGCAATGGAAGCATGAAGATGTGCAATTCATGTGCAAGAAAAATTTCATCCGCTTTGGTGTGAAAATCTGTAGAGAAGTAACACAGAATCTTGAAATACTTGGAAAACCAAAAGTTAATTATATTTTTTAAAGCAGAGATAGGATGCTAAATTATACAGAATGACTAGTTGTCAATCATTTGCTAAGTTTGAGAGATTAATGATGGAAAAGAAAGATAGAAAAACAATACCTTTGGGGCATATTTGTTCTAGAGTTTATTTTTGTGTTATAGAGGATTGAAGCTTTGCAAGATAAGACTAGTTTTGACATTTGTAAATGGTTCAAAATCTTAAAAAAAATTTCCTGACTTGTGGAAACTGTATGGAATTTTATATTCTGGCATCTGTAGATAAACTCCTCTGGAACACTGTTAATACTCTTTCATTTATGTATTGTACAGAACTTTCATGCTCTGATGGCAGATGTCTAGGTCATGACAGTCTATGGCCAAGAAATTCTAAAGTTTTTACTATCTGCCCTTTCATATGAAAAGATGTTGATCAATGACAAAGGACATAAAGTAATTACTTATTGAGATGCTGAGATGGCAAAGAGGCTAGCCTCAACAGGACAGAGCCCAGAAGGACATTACATACAAGTCCTGATGTGCAAGGAGTCTTGATTTTATGGATGAGGGACATCACCATTCTTTGTTTGCTTTCTCAGTGATGAAGAAATATACTGTGGATTCACCCTGAAAGTTTGGCCTAAGCTTTCTCTTTCTTGTCCTCCAGAAAGAATTGTCTCCATGAAACAGACATAAAAACTTACAATGGACTTTTAAAACCAACATTTGGTTGAATTTCTTTAAACTTGAAACAGTTTTTCTAAGCTGGGAATTGAAGGAAAGACAGAGAGGATGCTGAGTCTGTCACCATACGATTCTGAGGGGCTAGCTCTGCCTGTTTCCCTGATAATATCCAAAAAAAATTGAATTATAGACCTCCTAGGTAACTAGATAACTTCCACATAAAGGGAAGTCACAGTGATTTTTTTTCTTCTTTGAATTTCTGGAACCAGGAAACATACAGATATTTTCCAAGTGATTATTGCATAGGAAGAGTACAGGAGATATGATTGGGCGGATGCATGGGGGTGAGAGAAAAGGGAAATGATGGAGGGAGGGAGGAGGGAAAGAGGAAGAGGAAGAGGGAGGTAAAGGGAGAGGGCGAGGGAGAGGGAGAGGGAGAGGGAGAGGGAGAGGGAGGGGAGAGGGAGAGGAGAGAATGTGAGAGAGAATATGTGAGAGAGACTATGAGAGGGGACATCCACGAACATACATCTGAGGTCTCTGTAGATATAGGATACTGTAGTGCAAGGTCCACATGTGCCAAGGAAATACAGTTGTCAGAATTGCCACAGTAGATGGAACAATAAAACCACAGGGACAGAGATGAGGTGAAAATGACAGGAAGAAGGAAAGAGATAACCAGTAGAAGAAGTCCATAGCAAATGAGGCTTTGTAAACGTCTATTGAAGTTACCAAGTTGATTGATGACTTAGAACCAGGCAATTTACTCTGTTTGCTAACTTACTGCGAGGGTCTCCTGATTCCTGGAGGCCAATGAAAAACATGAGGAACATTGAACCATAAATTGTGTCTTCTTGGAATTGACTAAGAAAAGCCTTAAGTGGTTGAAATTTCCCTTGAAATTGCAAAATTCTATTTCTGCTCTAGGCGCCATAGGAGTTTTGGATAGAAAAAAAAGGAAAAAAAATACATATTTTGCATAGTTTAGTTTTGTGGTTTGAAGATTCCAAATCTTAACAGAAATTGGAAATTGAGGTGTAGAGAGTTAGAAATAGTTAGTTTTTCTATCTAAAGGGGGAAAATGTTTTTTTTTCTCTAACATGCTGAATTTACTTGTTTAACCATAGCTATCATCTTAAAAAGCTGAACATGATACATAAAATTTTATATGTACCTTTGACCCCATTCCCGTGTTATTCCATGAGGTATAAAGAATTATGATCATTTTACAGATGAAAAAGCAAAGAGCCAGAGTGTGTTAAATAAGCTGCCAAATGTCATAAACTACACACAAGGCCACAGACTCCTCTTTCTCATCTTTATTTCTAGCGTTTTTTTCTAACTTTCTTTTCTCACCCAACCAATAACTAATGGGGTTCACTTAGACACTTTTGCACAAATCCTGAGATAATCATCTTAAATATCTATTTTTCTCTTCACCTTTAAAGAGGAAAAGTGTTTTGGAGCATTTGATTTTGAATCACTGGTTGAGTAATTTGGAATAAATCACCTAACATAACTGAGCCAACTCTTAAACACCAGAACAAGGTTAACATCCAACCAGCTGTCTCAAAGCTCACATTATACTTAATTACACTAACACCCTTCTCCTTACTGGTTCTCAGACAGCTGAGGATTCATTGCTCCTAAAAAAAAAAAAAAAAAAACTTTCTTAACAAGTGAAACACAAGAAAGGTAATGATCATTTTCTCCCATTTTTAACCTAAAAGTATATACATATATATATATATATATATATACACACATACATATATACTTATATGTATGTATATACTTTAAGTGTGGAAACAGTATGGACCACTAGTAGCCCTGGCCATGAGTCCTTCCATGCGTTCACTAGGACCCTTCTCCAAATTTGAAGCTGGTTGCTAAATAGCAGATGATCAAATGATGAGCTCTAAGAATGTGATATCTATCTCTAGAGAACTACCTCCTATATATAATTGTTAGTCTTATGATATTGAGTCATTATTCAATTATTTTTGTGTATTTGACACTGGCTACATTATTCTAACATATGTTAAGGAGTACAGAAGAGCAAGACATCAGAGTAAAGAAAATCACAATAAAGTTGCTACATTTAAATTATACAAAAACTATAAAACATGTAATTACTGATACTTTACACAGAACACCATGGCCTTTAAGGTGATTTATGTGGGAAACAAGCCATGAACAACAGTAGTAGTAGGAACTAAGAAGTAATAGCAGTAATTTACAATATGAGTTAAGTACTGACCTGGAAGAATGGAAGACGAATTTGTTATTTTAAGGTGACAAAATCAACAGGCACATGGTTGGTTGTAAGTAGAGTGAAAAACGAAGAGAAGCTAAGTATGTACAGTGTGTCTGGTAGGGATGGTGATGCCATTTTCAGGCATACGTAAGATAAGAGCAATAATACATAAGATAAGGACAGGTTAATGGGGTAGAAAGGAGATGACGAGTTGAATTAACATTTGATGGGTTCTCTTGGTGGAATCAGAGCAGGCTTGAACATATGGCTCATGAGGAAACCAGGAGAAGGGCCTTGCTTTAGAATCAGATGCCCTTTAGTTGATAATTAATATTAAATAATAAAATTAATAATAATTAATATTAAATAACAAAATAGTAAAGATGATTCCAAACTTTGTGTAACAAATGAGATGCTGCAATTCCACCATGTTAATCTCCTCACTAGTACTTCCTAGAGACCCATCCAGAACTAAAATGAAACCATCTCACCCCTCATCCCTAGTTCTTTTTAGAAAATTAACAGATGGAGGGTTTTTTGTTTGTTGATTTTTAAATTAAACTAATAAAATATATTTTAAAATATACAACTCAGTATTGACATTTTAAGTCATCAGAATAATTTATAATAGTAAAATGCCTCTTTAATATACATGCTATCTTCTGAAGCTAAAAGTAATATACACTCAACCAGTTTTTAAAATCAATTTGGAGGCCGGGCGTGGTGGCTCACGCCTTTAATCCCAGCACTTGAGAGGCAGAGACAGGCAGATTTCTGAGTTCAAGGCCAGCCTGGTCTACAAAGTGAGTTCCAGGACAGCCAGGGCTACACAGAGAAACCCTGTCTCGAAAAACCAAAAAAAAAAAAAAAATAAATAAATAAATAAATAAAATAAAATCCATTTGGACCATTAAACAGGATAGAAGAAGAGAAAAATCTCTAATGCAGTCCTCTCTGAAAGGAAATTGTGAGAATTCATGATAAGACAGAAACTGTTCCATCTCCAAGGGAGAATACACAGTGTAACTGTAGCTTCATAGAATGAATTGCGTAGTGTTCCTTCTGTTTCTATTTTGTGGAGAGTTTTAGTATTAGGTCTTCTTTGAAGGTCTGATAGAATTCTGCACTAAATCCATCTAGTCCTGGGCATTTTTTTTGGTTGAGAGAATTTTAATGACAGCTTCTATTTCTTTAGAGGTTATGGGACTGTTTAGATGGTTTATTTTGTCCATATTTAACTTAGGTATTTGGTATCTGTCTAGAAAATTGTCTATTTCATCCAGATTTTCTAGTTTTGTTGAGTATAAGCATTTGTAGTAGGAACTGATGATTTTTTAAAATTACCACAGTTTCTGTTATATTTCCCTCTTCATTTCTGATTTTGTTAATTTGGATACTGTCTCTGTGCCCTCTGGTTAGTCTGGCTAAGGGTTTATCTATCTTTTTTATTTTCTCAAAGAACAAGCTTGTGGGTTTGTTGATTCTTTGTATTGTTATTTTTGTTTCTACTTGGTCAATTTCAACCTTGGGTTTGATTATTTCCTGCCTTCTACTACTTTTGGGTGTATATACTCCTTTTTGTTCTAGAGCTTTCAGATGTGCTGTTAAACAGCTATGCTCTCTCCACCTTTTTTTTTTTTTTTTTTTTTTTTTTTTTTTTTTTTTTTTTTTTTTTTTTTTTTTTTTTTTTTTTTTTTTTTTTTTTTTTTGTGGAGGCACTCAGAGCTATGAGTTTTCTTCTTAGCACTGCTTTCATTGTGTCCCATAAGTTTGGGTATGTTTGTTGTACCTTCATTTTCATTAAATTCTAAAAAGTCTTTAATTTCTTTTATTATTTCTTCCTTGACCAAGTTATTATTGAATAGAGTGTTGTTCAGCTTCCACATGTATGTGAGCTTTCAGTTGTTTTTGTTGCTATTGAAGACCAGCCTTAATCTGTAGTGATCTGATAGGGTGCATGAGATTATTTCAGCCATCTTGTATCTGTTGAGTCCTGTTTTGTGACTGATTATATGGTCAATTTTGGAGAATGTACCATGAGGTGCTGAGAATAAGGTATATTCTTTTGATTTAGGGTGAAATGTTCTATAGATATCTGTTAAATCCATTTGGTACATAACTTCCGTTAGTTTCACTGTGTTTCTGTTTAGTTTCTGTTTCCAGGATCTATCCATTGATGAGAGTAGGGTGTTGAAGTCCCTCACAATTATTGTATGAGGTTTAATGTGTGTTTTTAGCTTTAGTAAAGTTTCTTTTATGAATGTGTGTGACCTTGCATTTGGAGCATAGATGTTGAGAATTGAGAGTTCATCTTGGTAGATTTTTTCCTTTGATGAGTATGAAATGTCCTTCCTTATCTTTTTTGCTGACTTTTGTTTGGGAGTTGATTTTATCTGATATTAGAATGGCTACTCCAGCTTATTTCTTGGGACCATTTGCTTGGAAAATTGTTTTCCAACCCTTTACTCTGAGGCAGTGTTTGTCTTTGACACTAAGGTGTGTTTCCTGTATGCAGCAAAATGCTGGGTCCTGTTTACATATGCAGTATGTTAGCTTATGTATTTTATTGGGGGAATTAAGTCCATTGATGTTAAGAGATAGTAAGTAAGGAATAGTGATTATTGCTTCCTGTTATTTTTAATGATTTTTTTAAAACATTCGTGTGGCTATCTTCTTTTAGGTTTGTTGAAAGAAGATTACTTTCTTGCTTTTTCTAGGGTGTAGTTTCCTTCCTTGTATTGGAGTTTTCCATCTATTATCCTGTGTAGGGCTGGATTCGTGGAAAGACACTGTGTGAATTTGGTTTTTGTCATGGAAAACTTTGCTTTCTCTATCTATGATAATTGAGAGTTTTGCTGGGTATAGTAGCCTGGGCTGGCATTTGTGTTCTCTTAGGGTCTGAATAACATCTGCCCAGCATCTTCCAGCTTTCATAGTCTCTGGTGAGAATTTTGGTGTAATTCTGATAGGTCTGCCTTTTTATGTTACTTGAAATATTTCCCTTACTGCTTGTAATATTCTTTCCTTGTTTTGTGCATTTGGTGTTTTGACTATTATGTGATGGGAGGAATTTCTTTTCTGGTCCAATATATTTGGAGTTCTGTAGGCCTCTTGTATGTTTATGGGCACCTCTTTGTTTAGGTTAGGGAAGTTTTTTTTCTATAATTTTGTTGAAGATATTTACTGGCCCTTTAAGTTGTGAATCTTCACTCTCTATTCTTAGGTTTTGTCTTCTCATTGTGTCCTAGATTTCATGGATGTTTTGGGTTAGGAGCTTTTTGCATTTTGCATTTTCTTTGATTGTTATGTCAATGTTTTCTATGGTATCTTCTGCACCCGAGATTCTCTCTTCTATCTCTTGTATTCTGTTGGTGATGCTTGCATCTATAACTCCTGATCTCTTTTCTAGGTTTTCTATCTCCAGGGTTGTCTCCTTTTGTGATTTCTTTATTGTTTCTATTTCCATTTTTAGATCCTGGATGGTTTTGTTCAGTTCCTTCACCTGTTTGGTTGTGTTTTTCTTTAAGGGATTTTTGTTTTTCCTCTTTTAAGTTTTTCTACCTGTTTGCCTGAGTTCTCCTGCATTTCTTTAAGGGAGCTATTTATATCCTTCTTAAAGTCCTCTATCATCATCATGAGGTATGAATTTAAATCAGAGTCTCTCTTTTCTGGTGTGTTGGGTTATCTAGGCTCACTGTGGTGGGAGAGCAGTTTCTGATGATGCTAAGTAACCTTCATTTCTGTTGCTTTTGTTCTTGCCCTTGGCTTTCAACATCTGGTTATCTATGGTGTTAGCTGGTCTTGTTGTTTCTGACTTTGGCTTGTCCCTTCTACAAGCCTGTGTGTTAGTACTCCTGGGAGACCAGTTCTCTCTGGGAGGAATTTGTGTATGGAGCTCTGTGACACAGGATCAGCTCTGGGTGCAGATGGAATCTGGAAGGATCCTGTCGCTGGCTGCTCCTCCGTTCCTGTGTCCTGTGGTCTTAGGGTGTGTCCCTCTGAGCAGAAGAGGTGGTTTTACCTGTGCTCACAGGCTTGTCAACACTCCTGGGAGACCTGCTCTCTCCTGGTGGTATTTGGGTGTATAGTGCTGTGTCACAGGATCAGAGCTCTGGGCACTGTGTTACAGGACCAGCTCCCGGCACAGATGGAAACAGGAATGATCCCATCCCTGTTCTATTAGTTTTATAAAATATGAATTGCATTGTGATTTATAATCTTCCCCCATTATAATATTTTTGTTAATTATTTGGGAATTTCATATAATGCACCCAATCACACTTGCTTCCCACTTCTCCTAGGTCTTCCCTCCCACCCTTGTTTTCTTATCTCCACCACTAACCCCACCAAAAAAGCAACACAAAATCCAGTTTGTATTGACCATTGGAGCCTCGTAAAACTCTCAGTGGCCAGCCCCTTAAAGAAAATGGAGCCATTCACCACTATACTACTAGAAGCCATCAAGTGTGAAAAACAACACTTCAGCATCTCATCACAGTTTTTAAGGACTTTCTTCAATAGCTTTGGACTATTTTCTGGTGGGTAATGAGCATACATGTGCATGTGTTCACTTGTGTGTGTGCGAGAGACTATCAATATGATGAGGTAATTTTGTCAAAACTAAAACAAAGCAGTAGGCTCTGGTTATACTAGGATGATATAGAGATCATGATCAAAACAAGATAGGTAGCTTTATCAGACTGCAAATGAATAATAGGTTGGGTGATTTTTGCTGCAATAATAATAATAATAATAATAATAATAATAATAATAATAATAATAATAATAACTAGATAGATAGATCTTTGGTGTCAGTTTGGAATTGTATTGGTACTAAGAAAGACTAGAAAGAGAGAACATTAAACTATGGGTCTTCTGGAATCTAGGTATAGACTTCAGGATCTGAAGGTAGATACCAAAAACATCAATGTCACCAGTACAGACTGGGCATATTTGAGTAGGTGACAGTTTTATTAGAGGAGTATTCATGAGAGCTACCACTTAGGACATTAGGCATCTGTTATTGTCTTGAGTGGGTAAATCTGGCTGCTGGTACTGACACAGAGTAGGAGAATATGGAACTACAGAGATGAGCTAGGAAAGTTTGCTAGTCTTAGAGAGTACATTTCCAACCAGATTTGATTTAATGTGGATTTGTGGGGTGCATGCACTAATGTTTCTTTTACCTATAATTTTAAGAGAACATCTGTAACTATAGAAACTGGAGCTGGAGGAGTTTAACATTTTCTATGAAATCATATAAGCCACGTGGTTTTCCATGCCTAAATTCTTTTCACAAAGCCAAATTGAAAGAAAATTCTGAGCCTTTAAATCCTTATCCCCATCTCTTCCCTCTGCCCCACACTGTCACAAAGACTTAACTTCCCTGGACTTCAACAGTGCTCCCAAGAGAGGCTCAGAGAACTACATACAGAGGCAGCATTTCTGTGGTCAGGGGAATTTGTCATGAGGCTTCACACTGAGTGGAACGTGATTCGGTTCCTTAGGGTTGTATTTCTGAGCCATAATACTGGCATTTGAAAAATTAGTTTTCTTTTTCTCCTACCTTTGATGCCTGGTTTGTATCAGGTTAGCACCCAGAATCTTTATGGTTGGCAATGATTCGTGAGGCTGGATGGGAAGCTCAATCTAAAGCTGTCCTGGGTGACCTGCCCTGCAGGGGCTGCTACATCAGGATTGAACAGGGTCGCTTTGGTTCAGGTGATGCTGCTGACAGCCAGAGACTGACTAGAATACTCACTTACTTGTGGTGAGAAGGGGAAACTCATGTCTCATTCAGTAGGAATGTGGCCCTATCTTCAGTTTACAGTGCAGTTGCATCTGAAGTTCAGCCTTAGAACTCTGTGGCAGTAAAAATGGTCATAATTTATAGGAAAATGTCACTCGGCTGTCTCCTCTATAAAAGCCTTTTACAACTCTCATCGAATATAAATCAGGATATATCCAGCCAACAAAATGATGGTTTTGGCATAACATTTTCAAGACGAAGAGAAATGGACTAGAATTGTCTTGGCTTTTTACTGAAGACAAATATTACAGGAATTTATAGCTGGTCCAAAATCAATATTCTTGTCTTTAAAAAGATATTAGTTAATTCATGTCTTGGTGGAATTCCAATTAAATGAATTAATTACAGGAGTCTTGATGAAGTTTATCCACAGAGCCCTGAGGATGTTGTGCTCTGGTAGCTTGCAGTATACCCGAAACAGTTTTTCCTTTAGTTTTTGTTGCTAAGCTATATTCTTAAGATACATTGCTTGAGCATAATTAAAGCATATTTCATTCTAACTGGGGAGTAAAGGAGTGGGCTTTAAATAAGATCGACTCTAACTTGCTAGATTTCAAGCTTGGAGATATTCAAGGAACCATACATTGTATTCTATCACAGATGTCAACACGGTGAGGAAAATGTACACTTGGACAATTTAAAACTATGCTTGAAATGGCAACCCCCATTTTCTCAAGTATCTTTGCATCTCAAAGCACTCAAAGAGTAGATGAAGATAAAGAACAGAGGGTATCACATAGAACCATAGAAAGGAGACCCAGTTTTGTGACAAGAAAGAAGGAGGTCAAAACTCTTCAAAGAACTGAAATGAAGGAGAAACAAAAGAGGCTCTAAGACCTGGAGAATGCATTTACATGACCCCTGGGAGACTCCAGGAGGGCAGGTCAGCAGTGCTTCCTTCCATTTTTCTTTCCAGGACAAATGGTTAGTCCTCTTATCCTTCTCTCTCTAACGCTTTTCCTGACTGCAACAAATAATACGTGAAATATTCCACTTACTGTGTCATGTCACAGTCCTTAGCGACCAATTAATAAAGCAGCCAATAGAGTACATTGTTTTGGAGGTTAATGCAGGAGTCAGAAATGTTTTTCTAGGAAAGGGAAGCTTCCTGGAATATTGCATTCAAATGCAGAATCAAAAAATATACACGGTGAGTGAAGTCTCAATGGCTTCAAGTGACATGAATTGTAAGATTGCATGTTGTGTAGTCTTCAAGGGTGAGTACTAAATGTTATAAACTAGTCAGAATCTCAGGCACTCAGAACAGAGAGGTCGAATCTAAGGCTATGAAGTACATATTTTCCAGTAATGGCCAGGCAGGGCTGACTTAAGGACCTGTGGGTTTTCTATCGTGGCACCATTTAGAAAACCTCAGATGGTTCTCAGAGGAGACACCAGGAAAAATTACTCCAACATTTATAGTGGGATTGTTTTGAGATGATATGGAAAAGAGTTAGGAAGAGTATCACCTCATGGGTGTGGCCTTAGCATTTATGAAGGGTTTGCAAAATAGAGCAATAGTCCAAACAAAAATAAAGATGTCTGTTTCTCCCTTGTCCAACTGTTTCATGATATGGTCTCTTGGTTCATTTTTCAATGGTTTGGGATTAACTGTGACTTCTAATTGTCACAGTTACTTTCTAAGTAATAGTAATTCACAGTCTTTCTAACATTCTTCTAATAAAACCTCCTTCCATGTAGAGATTCAAGAAACCCAATATCTTCCAAATATATTGCCATGCTTATGTAGGTCTTAAATTAAGATTCTTCAAGGAATAAACAATATATAAACAATATATCTCAATAAGATAGCACCAAAGTTCTATTTCACTGACTTAAAAACAAAAAAAAAAATGTTGAGAACAAATTTGAACATAGAATTAGGGAAAAGTTATACTAAGAAAACACTCCAAATATTTGTAAATTCTTTTTGACTTGAGCTTGGAGTCTGTGACAAACATGACAAACATGATCAAACCATGAATTTTATGCAAAATAATATTGCACAGAATTTATAGTTTTACTAGTTTCATATTTGACTCTTCTTCCAAGCTTCCACAGGATTATGAAGTACAGCAGTTGTTATGACATAGACCTTGGTATTCGTAATATTACCAGATAATACATGAGTTTTGTTAAACTTTTCCAGTAGACATAAAGAAAAATCAGCACGAGACATGAGAAAAATTAGTGTCATGATATATTTCTTTCCCTGCATTTTAGCAAATAAAACAAAGAGGTAATGGTAAGAATAAAAAGTGTTCAGTGAGGGACTGAGGATATGCAGCTCACTTGGAAACTGCTTCTATATTGTGCATGAGTCCTGGCTCTGATTCCTCCACTCTATCTACTTGTAATGCCAGCACCTGGGAAGTGGAGGCAGAAGGTTCAGAAGTTCAAGATTATTTGCAGCTATCTAGGGAACTTGAGGGGATGCTCAGTAACAGGAGATCCCAGCTCCAAAGAAATAAACTAACAATGCTCACTAAAGAGCAATCATGCTAATCCCAGCACTCGGGAGTTCGAGGCCAGCCTGGTCTACAGAGTTCGTTCCAGGACAGCCAGAGTTATACAGAGAAACCCTGTCTTGAAAAACAAAAACAAAAACAAACAACAAAAAAAGAGCAATCATGTTCTAATTTTCATATGTGATGATAAGGGCCAGTCATGGGTCTAATGTTCACTCAGCACGAACGACACAGAGATAGGAGGCTAACAGACAAAACTTGATATTTCTTACTAATTATTGCCTTTCCTCCAAAACCAATCACTGTAATTAGAAAAGGGTAAATGATGGGGAAAATAAGTGAGAAAAAAATTGGAACAGAATCTTTATGAAGAACTATCCGTATGTGGGATTTTAAAAAGGAGAGGAAAAATAATCAAGGGTCACCACCATTTCCCAATGTGGGAAAGTGAGCCCACTAGGGGTGTCCAGCCTCCGTGGCCCCTACTGGGAGACCTTGAAATCATGAATATTTGAAAAGTCTGTGGAGAGAAAGAAGCAACTGTGATCTTGAACCAAGCTTGGTCCCAAGAACAGCAAGAGGGAGTCACCTGCACCCAGACCCCAGGATTCCGGAGATGTGGTTGAAATAAGCCTCCTACTCTATGAGCACTAGAAGATGAAGCCACACTTAAATAGCTTAACTCTAAAATTTCCCTCACATTCCGTTAGCATTGGAAATTCTATTCAGAGTGCCACATGAAAGAGTAAAAAGCCACATGTTATGGTACATGCCTTTGAACTCAGCAGAGGCAGGTGGCTCTTTATGAATTTGAGGCCAGTCTGATCTACAAAGCACATTCTTGGGCAGTTCCAGGGATATTACACAGAGAAACCTTGTCTCAAAAAACTAACAAGAGAGAGAGAGAGAGAGAGAGAGAGAGAGAGAGAGAGAGAGAGAGAGAGAGAGAGAGAGAATTGCCCAGTGAAGATACATACAGTAAAAAGAGAGGAAAAATAAAAAGAAGAGAGGAAATAAATAGGAGGAAATAAGAAAAGGAGGAAGGGATTGGCAGGATCAATATAGTAAAAATGGCTATATTGCCTAAAGCAATCTACAGATTCAATGCAAACCCCATCAAAATTCCAACCCAATTCTTTACAGAGTTAGAAAGGGTAATTTGCAAGTTCATCTGGAATAACAAAAAACCTAGGATAGCAAAAACTATTCTCAACAATAAAAGAAACTCTGGTGGAATCACCATGCCTGACCTCAAGCTGTACTACAGAGCAATTGTAATAAAAACTGCATGGTACTGGTACAGTGACAGACAGGTAGATCAATGGAATAGGATTGAAGACCCAGAAATGAATCCATACACTATGATCACCTGATCTTCGAGAAGGGAGCTAAAACCATCCAGTGGAAAAAAGACAGCATTTTCAACAAATGGTGCTGGCACAACTGGCGGTTATCATGTAGAAGAATGAGAATTGATCTATTCTTGTCTCCTTGTACTAAGGTCAAGTCTAAATGGTTTAAGGAACTCCACATAAAACCAGAGACACTGAAACTTATAGAGGAGAAAGTGGGGAAAAGCCTCGAAGATATGGGCACGGGAGAAAAATTCCTGAATAGAACAGCAATGGCTTGTGCTGTAAGATCAAAAATTGACAAATGGGACCTCATAAAGTTGCAAAACGTCTGTAAGGCAAAAGATACTGTCAATAAGACAAAAAGGCCACCAACAGATTGGGAAAGGATCTTTACCAATCTTACATCAGATAGGGGACTAATATCGAATATATACAAAGAACTCAAGAAAGTGGACACTAGAAATAAAATAACCCCATTTAAAAATGGGGCACTGAGCTAAACAAAGAATTCACAACTGAGGAATACCTAATGGCTGAGAAGCACCTGAAAAAATATTCAACATCCTTAATGATCAGGGAAATGCAAATCAAAACAACCCTGAGATTCCACCTCACACCAGTCAGAATGGCGAAGATCAAAAATGCAGGTGACAGCAGATGCTGGCGTGGATGTGGAGAAAGAGGAACACTCCTCCATTGTTGGTGGGACTGCAAGCATGTACAGCCACTCTGGAAATCAGGCTGGCAGTTTCTCAGAAAATTGGACATATGTGACCTCTCCTGGACATATATCCAGAAAATGTTCCAACTGGTAATAAGGACACATGCTCCACTATGTTCAGCAGCCTCATTTATAATAGCCAGAAGCTGGAAAGAACCCAGGTGTCCCTCAACAGAGGAATGGATACAGAAATTATGGTGCATTTACACAATGGAGAACTACTCAGCTATAAAAACAATGAATTTGTGAAATTCCTAGGCAAATGGATGGATCTGGAAGGTTTCATCCTGAGTGAGGTAACCCAATCACAAAAGAACTCACATAACATGTACCCACTGATAAGTGGATATTACATAGATTACCCAAGGTACAATTTGCTAAACACATGAAACTCAAGAAGAATGAAGATCAAAGTGTGGACATGTCGCCCCTTCTTAGAATTAGGAACAAAGCACACATTGAAAGAGTTACAGAGATCAAGTGTGGAGCTGAAACAAAAGGAAGGACCAACCAGTGACTGCTGCAGCCGGGGATCCATCACATAATCAGCCACCAAACCCAGAGGTATTGCTGGATCTTTCGGTAGTACTATGTCCACTTTTCTGAGGAATATCCAGACTGATTTCCAGAGTGCTTGTATCAGCTTGCAATCCCACCAGCAATAGAGGAGTGTTCCTCTTTCTCCACATCCTCGCCAGCATCTGCATTTCCCTGATGATTAAGGATGTTGAACACATTTTCACGTGAGTCTCTGCCATTCGGTATTCTTCACTGAGAATTCTTTGTTTAGCTCTGTACCCCATTTTTAATGGTGTTATTTGAATTTCTGGAGTCCAGCTTCTTGAGCTCTTTGTACATATTGGATATTAGTCCCCTCTCTGATTTAGGATTGGTAAAGATCCTTTCCCAATCTGTTGGTGTGCTGTCAGACTGCTAGTGTATGCTCTCTCTAGTTTCTTTTTGGAGGCACTCAGGGCAATGAGTTTTCCTCTTAGGACTGCCTTCATTGTGTCCCATAAGTTTGGGTATGTTGTGGCTTCATTTTCATTAAATTCTAGAAAGTCTTTAATTTCTTTCTTTCTTCCTTGACCAAGGAATCATTGAGTAGAGTGTTGTTCAGTTTCCACGTGAATGTTGGCTTTCTATCATTTATGCTGTTATTAAAGATCAGCCTTATTCCATGGTGATCTGATAGAATGCATGGGATAATTTCAATGTTTTTGTATCTGTTGAGGCTTGCTTTGTGACCAATCATATGGTCAATTTTGGAGGAGGTACCATGAGGTGCTGAGAAGAAGGTATATCCTTTTGTTTTAGGATAAAATGTTCTGTAGATATCTATTAAATCCATTTGTTTCATAACTTCTGTAGTGTCCATGTGTCTTTGTTTAGTTTCTGTTTCCAGGATCTGTCCGTTGGTGAGAGCGGGGTGTTGAAGTCTCCCACTATTACTGTGCGAGGTGCAATATGTGCTTTGACCTTTACTAAAGTTTCTTTAATGAATGTGGCTGCCCCTGCATTTGGAGCATAGATATTTAGAATTGAGAGTTCATCTTGGTAGATTTTACCTTTGATAAATATGAAGGGCCCCTCCTTGTCTATTTTGACAACTTTTGTTTGTAAGTCGATTTTATTTGGTATTAGAATGGCTAATCCAGCTTGTTTCTTCAGACCATTTGCTTGGAAAATTGTTTTCCAGCCTTTTATTCTGAGGTAGTGTCTGTCTTTTTCCCTGAGGTGCGTTTCCTGTAAGCAGCAAAATGTTGGGTCCTGTTTGTGTAGCCAGTCTGTTAGTCTATCTCTTTTTATTGAGGAATTGATGTTAAGAGAAATCAAAGAAAAGTATTTGTTGCTTCCTGTCATTTTTGTTGTTAAAGTTGGGAATCTGTTCTTGTGGCTGTCTTCTTTTAGGTTTGTTGAAGGATTACTTTCTTGCTTTTTCTAGGGTGTAGTTTCTGTCCTTGTTTTGGAGTTTTCCTGTTATTATCCTTTGAAAGGCTAGATTTGTGGAAAGATATTGTATGAATTTGGATTTGTCATGGAATACTTTGGTTTCTCCATCTATAGTAATTGAGAGTTTTGCTGGGTATAGTAGCCTGGGCTGGCATTTGTGTTCTCTTAGTGGCTATATAATATCTGTCCAGGATCTTCTGGCTTTCATAGTCTCTAGTGAGAAATCTGGAATAATTCTAATAGGCCTGCCTTTATGTGTTACTTGACCTTTTTTCTTTACTGCTTTTAATATTCTGTCTTTAGTACATTTGTTATTATTATTATGTGTCTGGAGGAATTTCTTTTCTGGTCTATTCTATTTTGAGTTCTGTAAGCTTCTTGTATGTTCATGGGCATCTCTTTCTTTAGGTATGGGAAGTTTCTTCTATAATTTTGTTGAAGATATTTGCTGGGCCTTTAAGTTGAAAATCTTCATTCTCATCTACTCCTATTATCCGTAGGTTTGGTCTTCTCATTGTGTCCTGGATTTCCTGGATGTTTTGAGTTAGGTTCTTTTTGCATTTTGCATTTTCTTTCATTGTTGAGTCCATGTTCCCTATGGAATCTTCTGCACCTGAGATTCTCTCTTCCTTCTCCTGTATTCTGTTGCTGGTGCTCACATCTATGGTTCCTGATTTCTTTCCTAGGGTTTCTATCTCCAGAGTTGTCTCGCTTTGGGTTTTCTTCATTGTTTCTATTTCCATTTTTAGATCTTGGATGGTTTTTTTTTTCCAATTCCATCGCCTGTTTGGTTGTGTTTTCCTATAATTCTTTAAGGGATTTTTTGTGTTTCTTCTGCCTGTTTAGCAGTGTTTGCCTGTAGTTCTTCAAGGACTTCTATCTGTGTAGCAGTGTTCTCTTGCAATTCCTTGCGGGATTTTTGTGTTTCCCCTTTAAGGGCATCTCCTTTTTTAGTAGCATTCTCCTGTAATTCCTTGAGGGATTTTTCTACTTTCTCTTTAATGACTTCTGTTTAGTACTGTTATCCTGTATTTCTTTAAGTTAGTTATTAATGTCCTTCTTAAAATCTTCTACCACCATCATGAGATATGATTTTAAATCTGCGTGTTTCTTTTTGGGTGTGTTGGGGTGTCCAGGACTCGTTTGGTGGGCATACTGGGTTCTGATGATGCCCAGTGTTCTTGGTTTCTGTTAGTAAGATTCTTACCTTTTCCTTTCGCCATCTGGAAATCTGTAATGTTAATGTTCAAGCTGTCTCTGATTGGAGCTTGATCCTCCTTTGATTCTGTTAGCCTCTGTTAGCACTCTTGGGAGTCCAACTCTCACCTGAGTTCCAGTGTTCAGAGCACTCTGCAGGAAAGGTCTTCTTTTTCAGGGCAGGTATCCAGCAGTCTGGAGAGCTCTGATCCACCTCCTGAGTTCTCAGAACCCTTCCTAAAGGCCAACTCTCCTCTGGTAAGGAATGTGTCCAGGGGTCTGGGTCTCAGCTCTGCCTTTTTGCTGAGGATTAATCCTGGATGGGACTCTGACCAAGAAGCTCTGTTGCTTCTATAGCTTCTGTGCTCTCAGGTGATCAGGAGGTCCTGGATGTACTAGGGGTCCCTTGATCCTGATGTTATCCTGTGGTTCTTTGTTGTGGAGCGCACTCCGGAGCCCCCAGCAGCCTCTCCTGGGCTCAGAAGTAAGATGGAGGGGGTGGCCCCGACAGGAATAGACCCCAGCCTCTGGTTGGGCGAGGTTCCTATACCTGCTGGCACAAGACCCTCCGCTATTCCTGAAGCTGATGTTGAGATCCACTTACCCATGATCCCAAAGTGATCAGGAGGTCCTGGAGTGTGGAAAGCACTCCGGAGTCACCAGCGGCCTTCACTGGCCTCAGAAGGAAGATGGCAGGGGCAACTCTGGTGATTCTTAGTTACTTATTATTCCTTATGAATAAAAATACATGAAAAGGCATACAGTGACATAAAAAGCAACAGTGAATGGAAGGGAAAATAGTTCAGCTGCCCTCTCCCAGCAGTACCCATTTGTCAAACGCTATTGAAAGGGATAATGTCAATAACATTCTAGACATTTCTTCTACCCACCAACTAGGTGGACTTAAAGAGACAAGTCTAAGTTGGGTGTATAATTTTTTTGATATTTATATAAACCAACACATTCCGTCTTCCACATTCATGCATGCTGGCCTCTTTGTAGTCATGTGGGTCCCTGAGCATCTGCTTCCTGTGCCTACTGAGCTCTGAGCTTTCTTCCTCAACAGCCTTTTCCAAAGCAGATGTAGAACACAGTCCATTTTATTTTTTCTGTTCAAATGCATTTCACATAAGAGTTATGCATGGAGTCTTTCAACAAATGCCTGGGAAGATGAAGAATGTTCTTATTATGTAGCAAACACACTTTGAAATTGATGAATGTCTTTTGTGGAAATTCTTTTGAATGAGGTACCACTGAGGACTTTCTATGGATAATGTTCCCCTGCAAGCTGAAGACCATTGTTTTCCTGCCCAGTTTCTACCTTTTTGTTTTCTCTTTGATATTTTCATTATTTATTCCAAATTCTGGTTCTACAGCATCTTCTTTCCCTCAAACTATGACATTCTCATTTTCTCTAAATCACGCACTATCTTTCCCTCAGTGCATTTCAGGTGCCAACTGTCACAGTCATCTTCCCTATCAGTGTCCAGTTTGTCGCTGTATGAATGGGGCCTCCTAAAAAGTGGATGTGGAATCTGGACTATTGATCATTAAACGTTGCAGAGGTAGGTAGAAGAAATGTGAAAAGAAACTTGAAGTAAAAAGACTTAGAGTTTTATAATTTCTATTTATGTGCATATATGTGTGTGCAGATGCCTGCAGGAGGTAGAAGGGGCATTGGACCCTCTATAACTGGAGTTACGGGTGGTTGTAAACTCTCTAACCTGGGTTCTGAGAACTGAATTTGTGTTCTCTGGAAGAGCAACCAATCTCTTCACTGCTGCAGCGTTTTTATTGCCTGATGTTTGGGTTTGTATCTGCTGTCCTCCTAAGGGACACTTAAGGAACTGGCATGGCCTCTGTGCATCTCTTTAGTCTATAAAATGAAACTTTCCATCTTTGAGATTAATTATTGAGATTACTTGAGGATATGTATATAAATTATCCATTAAGTACTTGGCATACAACGTATTGTAATGAATGTTTACTAATAATTTATTCTTATTATTTCATGCTGTACCCAGTATCTTATACCCATGTCGTTACCCATAGCTTGAAAAAAATGGGGCTTAAATTTGTCACAATACATAGAAACCACATAGAAACCACTAGAAAGAAGTAGCTATGTTTTATAGACAAGTACTAGCTTTTTCTTTACACATTAAACACTGGAGTTGAAGAATAGATTTGAAAAATACTGAAATCATAATACTCAGGGACAAAGAACAGCTTCAGGGACCTTGGAAGCTTTTCAGATACAGGACAGTGGGAAATTGCTATGAATACATGTCACATTTAAACTTAGTTCTAAGTAAAGATGAACACCTGTACATTGAAAACAAAATGCAGTGCTTTAAAAAAAAAACAGTTGAAATGTATATGCTGAGATCTGTCTTTACCCCAGTCTCTGTCTGCTTGTTGGCATACTTTTTTTTTGTAAAAGCTGATGCAGTTTTTTTTTTCCCTGCTTAGTGTTTTGTTTTGAATAGAGAAAGAAGTCAAGTAAGGTAGAAATTTTAAAAGTAAGCAGGCCATGGACATAGATGTCTTCAGCTTTCAGGAAATCATGAGTTTGATAGTACAAAAAAAAAAAAAAAGGTGACTGTTTACAACTAAAGCTAAAATAAATTATGTGATTCTCTCCATTTTGACAATTATATCTTTAACAGATATTTCCTGTATCCTACTTACTGAATGGCTGAATATCAAAACAGGTCATTTTGGATATCCATGCTAATGAAATACACTAACTTAATGAGATATGAGTAAATCTTTGTTGAAAGGCACTTTAGTTACATTTGGAATGTAAGTGAAATTAAACCAGGTTTTATGGCATGGAATTATGGGTACAGGCTTGCCCTGTTTACACATTGGGCAAGACAGAAAATATCGGCATCAAGACTGGTCCCAGTAGATACATTTCAACTCTTGATAATACAGGATGATTCTTCCCTTTTAATACAAACATTTTCATCTTTATGCAGATTAGAAGTACTAGGTTATATTACACACCCGTGTGACTTCCTAATTGTCTTTTACCTGACTCACTTAATCTGCAGTTTTTCAGTAACTTCTCTTTTATGTCATTTGTGTGCATCATTATCAATCCTGTTTTGATATAGTTATCTCTAAACTATGAACACAGTTACTTCAGAAGAGATTCATCTGCTCCGTAGCTGTCTACCCAAAAGCAGCAAAGCTGATTTCAGGGTTTCCTGGATCTTACTTCCTGGACGTGGAATAAGAGGTTGTAAAGAAACAGGTTTGGTTCATACTGGACTTTACATTTTAATCTGTGTTAGTTGTGACTGATACACTCCTGGAGATAAAGGAGCATCATTATGACCTCCAGGTTGTTGCCAGATGCACCGCTAGATGGCGCCACATCCACCTCCTCCTTTCCTAACCCCTAGTGCCTTTATCATTTGCTGAAGACTGACAAAGTTATTGGGAATTTACTTTTATTTTATTTAGAAAAGAGTTGTGAAAAAAGTCCTCATCTAGGAAGGGGAATGGTTATTTCTTTTTGACTTGTGGAGACATGAAGAAAGGAATTACTGTGGTGTTTCAATTCTTTGTTTTTGTTGTTCTTGAGATGAGAGTTTCTCCGTGGAACGCTGGTTGTACTGGAACTTGCTGGCCTCAAACTCAAGAGATCTGCCTGTCTCTGCTTCCTGAGTGCTCGGATTAAAGATAAGAGCCACCACCTTTGGGCTGGTGTTATATTTCTTAAGGACTGAATGTCAAGACCTGACTGTCACAGAACAGCACACAACTTTAGGAACAGCCTATGTTCATTGTCTTGTTAGTACAGGGTTAAAAGCTTTCTCCCTTCATCTCACAGTGACATTGGCAGGAGAAAACTAGTGTGACTTTTGAAGATTTGAGAGGATAGGAGTTCTGTCACCAGAACTATGTTTAGCTACAGTAAATGTGTTGACCACTTAGAGCCCAGTTTTAATAGATAGCCAGCTCATAGAAGTTTGGCTATTGCCTTACTCAGTGTCTTATTGCTATGAAGAGGTATTATAAAGACAACAGCTCTTATAGAGGAAAACATTTTAGTGGCTCTGCCTTAAAGTTCAGGTTTGGTCCATTGTTATCCTGACAGGAGAAATAGCCACACCTGGGCAGACATGATGCTGGAGTGAAAGCTGAGCTCCAATAACTGAATCCACAAGGAGCAGATAGAGAGACAGACACTGGGTCTGACATAAGTATTTGAAACCCCAAAGTCCACACCCACTGACACACTTCTAATAGAAAGGCCACCCCTACTCCAACAAGGCTACACCTCAAAATAACTGTCAAGTAATGCCATTCCCTAATGACCAACCATTCAGATCTGTGAGTCTATGGAGCCATTCCTATTCAAACCACAACAGTTGTGTAGAGAAAGGAAACCATTCAAGATATGAATTGCTTTTGGCTGTTTGACAATTTTAATGTCTACTATGTTCACATTTATGGGTCTGTAGGATGACTATAGTTTGCCACCCAGAAGAGAGACTCTAAAAGCATTCCGAAAAGAAAAGCAGGGATCCTCAGGATGGAGGGCTACTTTATATCTGATCTCCAGGTCCACAGAATCTAGAACTCCTGTTTTAGGGCTCTGTACATTGAGAGAGGTATTTGTCTTTTCAAGCTCAAATCCAGAGCTTAGTGATTGATACACCTCTCTATTTCTATATTGTAAGACTAAATATAAAAAGCAATAAACTTAAATATCATGTGTATAAATACTTCAAAAGATAAAATAATTAAGCTTTTATTTATTTTATTTTATTTTATTTTATTATATGTAAGTACACTGTAGCTGTCCTCAGACACTCCAGAAGAGGGAGCCAGATCTCGTTACGGATGGTTGTGAGCCACCATGTAGTTGCTGGGATTTGAACTTATCACCTTCGGAAGAGCAGTCGGTTGCTCTTACTCGCTGAGCCATCTCACCAGCCCTAATTAAGCTTTTTTATGATCACTTAACTATTCTTTTTTGTTTCTTTTTTATTTTATTTTTATTAGATATTTTCTTTATTTATATTTCAAATGTTATCCCCTTTCCTAGGTATCCCCCCCCCCCAAAAAAAATAATCCGCTATTCCCTACCCCTTCCTCCTCCTCCCCAACTCCCCAACTCTCATTCCTGGTCCTGACATTCCCCTATACTGGGGCATAGAACCTTCACAGGACCTAGGGTTTCTCCTCCCACTGATGGCAGACTAGGCCATCCTCTGCTACATATACAGCTAGAGCCACAAGTTCCACCTGATGTGTTTCTCTGATTGGTGGTGTAGTTCAAAGGAGCTCTGTGGGTACTGGTTAGTTCATATTGATGTTCCTCCTATGGGGCTTCAAACCCCTTCAGTTCCTTCGGTACTTTCTCTAGCTCCTTCATTGGGGACCTTGTGCTCTGTACAATGGATGATTGTGAGCATCCACTTAAGTATTTGCCAGGCACTGGCAGAGCCCCTCAGGAGACAGCAAGGTCTTGTTGGCATCTGCCATAGTTTCTGAGTTTGGTGGTTGTTTATGGGATGGATCCCAAGTGGGGCAGTCTCTAGATGGTCATTCCTTCAGTCTCTGATCTGAACTTTTTCTCTGTAACTCCTTCCATGGGTATTTTGTTCCCCTTTCTAAGAAGGATTCTGAGCTTCTTGGCTAATATCCACTTATCAGTGAGTGCATATCATGCGTGTCCTTTTGTGATTGGGATACCTCACTTAGGATGATATCCTTCAGATCCATCCATTTGTCTAAGAATTTCAAAAATTCATTGTTTTTAAATTGCTGTGCAGTACTCCATTGTGTAAATGTACCACATTTTCTGTACCCATTCCTCTGTTGAGGGACATCTGGGTTCATTCTAGCTTCTGGCTATTATAAATAAGGCTGCTATGAACATAGTGGGGCATGTATCCATATTACATGTTGGAGCATCTTCTGGATATATGCGTAGGAATGGTATTGCTGGATCTTCTGGTAGAAAAATTTTCTGAGGAACTGATAAACTGATTTCCAGAGTGGTTGTACCAGCTTGTCCAGATTGTACCAGGTTGCACTGGTACTACCACTGTACCAGTGCAGTCCCACCAGCAATGGAGGAGTGTTCCTTTTTCTCCACATCCTTGCCAGCATCTGCTGTCACCTAAATTTCTGATCTTAGCCATTCTGCTGGTGTGAGGTGGAATCTCAGGGTTGTTTTGGTTTGCATTTCCCTGATGATTAAGGATGTGGAACATTTTTTTTTTTTTTAGGTGCTTCTCAGCCATTCTGTATTCCTCAGTGGAAAATTCTTTATTTATCTCTGTACGCCATTTTTTTAATAGGGTTGTTTGCTTGTCTGAAGTCTAACTTCTTGAGTTCTTGATATATATTCTATATTAGCCCACTATCTGATTTAGGATTGGTAAAGATCTTTTACCGATATGTTGGTTGCCTTTTTGTCTTATTGAAAGTGTTCTTTGCTGTACAAAAGCTTTGCAATTTTATGAGGTCCCATTTATCCATTCTTTATCTTACAGCACAAGCCATTGGTATTCTGTACAGGAATCTTTCCCCTGTGCCCATATCTCAAGGCTCTTCCCCATTTTCTCCTCTATACGTTTCAGTGTCTCTGGTTTTATGTGGAGTTCTTTGATCCACTTAGACTTGAGTTTTCTACAAGGAGATAAGAATGGATCAATTCACATTCTTCTACATGCTAACAGTCAGTTGAGCCAGCACCATTTGTTGAAGATGCTGTCTTCTTTCCACTGAATGGTTTTAGCTGCTTTGTCAAAGATTAAGAGACCATAGGTGTGTGGGTTCATTTCTGGGTCTTCAATTCTGTTCCATTGATCTACTTGTCTGTCCCTATACCGGTACCATGCAATTTTTACCACAATTGCTCTATAGTATAGCTTTAGGTCAGGCATGGTGATTCCATCAGAAGTTCTTTTATTGTTGAGAATAGTTTTTGATATCCTAGGATTTTTGTTATTCTAGATACATTTGCATATTTCCTTTTCTAACTTTGTGAAGAATTGAGTTGGAATTTTGATGGGGATCGCATTGAATCTGTAAATTGCTATTGGCAAGATAGCTGTTTTGAATATATTAATCCTGCCAATCCATGAACATGGGAGATCTTTCCATCTTCTGAGATCATATTTGATTTCTTTCTTCAGAGACTTGAAGTTCTTATCATACAGATCTTTCACTTCCTTAGTTAGAATCACACCTAGGTATTTTATATTATTTGTGACTATTTTGAAGGTTGTTGTTTCCCTAATTTCTTTTTTCTTTTTTTTAAATTTTATTTTTATTAGATATCTTTTAAATTTACATTTCAAATGCTATCCTGAAAGTTCTCTCTACCCCCCTTCTCCCCACCCACCCACTCCCACTTCTTGGACCTGGCATTCCCCTGTACTGGAGCATGTAAAATTTGCAATACCAAGGGGCCTCTCTTCCCAATCAAGGCAGACTAGGCCACCTTCTGCTACATATGCATCTAGAGACACGAGCTCTGGGGGTTCTGGTTAGTTCATATTGTTGTTCCTCTTATAGGGTTGCAGACCCCTTCAGCTCCTGGGGTACTTTCTCTAGCTTCTCCATTGGGGGCTCTTTGTTCCATCATATAGATGTCTGTGAGCATCTACTTCTGTATTTGCCAGGTACTGGCATAGTCTCATATGATACAGTTATATCAGTGTCCCTTCAGCAAACTCTTGCTGTCCTATGCAATATTGTCTGGGTTTGGTGACTGATTATGGTATGTTTCCCTAATTTCTTTCTCAGCCTATTTATCCTTTGTGTAGAAAAAGGCCACTGATTTGTTTGAGTTAATTTTATATCCAGCTACTTCACTGAAGTTTATGAGGTTTAGGAGTTCTGTGGTGGAATGTTTCGGGTCACTTATATATACTATCATATCATTTACAAATAGTGATATTTTCACTCCTCCCTTTTCAATTTGTATTCTTTGATCTCCTATTGTTGTCCAATTGCTCTGGCTAGGACTTCAAGTACTATATTGAATAGGTAGGGAGAGAGTGGGCAGCCTTGTCTACTCCCTGATTTTAGTAGGATTGCTTCCAGTTTCTCACCATTTAATTTAATGTAGTCCACTGGTTTTCTGTATATTGCTTTTATTATGTTTAGGTATGGGCCTTGAATTCCTGATCTTTCTAAGACTTTTATCATGAAGGGTTGATGGACTTTGTTGAATGCATTCTCAGCATCTAATAAGATGATCATGTGGGTTTTGTCTTTGAGTTTGTTTATATAGTGGATTATGTTGATGGATTTCCATTTATTAAACCATCCTTGCATCCCTGGATGAAGCCTACTTAATCATGATGGTTGATCGTTTTGATGTGTTCTTGAATTCCATTTGTGAGAATTTTATTATTTTTGCATCGATATTTATAAGGGAAATTGGTCTGAAGTTCCCATTCTTTGTTGGGTCTTTGTGTGGTTTAGATATCAGAGTAATTGTGGATTCATAGAACAAACTGAGTAGAGTACCTTCTGTTTCTATTTTGTGGAATAGTTTGAGGAGTATTGGAATTAGGTCTTCTTTGAAGGTCTGATAGAACTCTGCACTAAATACATCTGGTCTTGAGCTTTTTTTTTTTTTTTTTTTTTTTGTTTGGGGTGTTTTTATTTTTTTTTTTTTTTTTTTTTGTGTTTTTTTTTTTTTTTTTTTTTTTTGGTTGGGAGACTATTAATGATTGTTTCTATTTCTTTAGGGGATATGGGATTGTTTATATTGTTAAGCTGATCCTGATTTAACTTTGGTACCTGGTATCTGTCTAGAAAATTGCCATTTCATCTAGGTTTTCCAATTTTGTTGAGTGTAGGCTTTTGTAGTAGCATCAGATTTTTTTTTTTTTTGGATTTCCTCACATTCTGTTGTTATATTTCCCTTTTCATTTCTGATTTTGCTAATTAGGATACTGTCCCTGTGCCCTCTAGTTAGTCTGGCTAAGGGTTTATCTATCTTGTTGATTTNCACTCAAAGCTATGAGTTTTCCTCTTAGGACTGCCTTCATTGTGTTCCATAAGTTTGGGTATGTTGTGGCTTAATTTTCATTAATTTCTAAAAAGTCTTTAATTTCTTTCTTTATTTCTTCCTTGACCAAGTTATGATTGAGTAGATTGTTGTTCAGCTTTCACATGTATGTGGGATTTCTATTATTTATTTTGCTATTGAAGATCAGCCTTAGTCCATGGTGATCTGATAGGATTCATGGGATTATTTCAATATTTTCTATCTGTTGAGGTCTATTTGGTAACCGATTATATGGTCAATTTTGGAGAAGGTACCTTGAGGTGCTAAGAACTAGGTATATCCTTTTCTTTTTGGATGAAATGTTCTATAGGTATCTGTTAAATCCATTTGTTTCATAACTTCTGTTAGTTTCACTGTGTCTCTCTTTAGTTTCTGTTTCCAGGATCTTTCCATTGATGAGTGTGTGGTGTTCAAGTCTCCCCCTATTATTGTGTAAGGTGTAATGTGTGCTTTGAGTTTTAGCAAAAATTCTTTTATATATGTGGATATCCTTGCATTTGGAGCATAGATATTCAGAATTGAGAGTTCATCTTGGAAAATTTTACCTTTGATGAAGAAGTGTCCCTCCTTACATTTTTGAGAAGTTTAGGTTGAAAGTCAATTTTATCTGATATTAGAATGGCTACTCTGCCTTGTTTCTTGGCACCATTTGCTTGGAAATTTGTTTTCCAGACTTTTACTCTTAGGTAGTGTCTGTCTTTGTCCCTGAGGTGGGTTTCCTGTATGCAGAAAAATGTTGGGTCCTGTACTGGCTAGGTTTGTGTCAACTTGACACAGCTGGGGTTATCACAGAGAAAGGAGCTTCAGTTGGGAAAATGCCTCCATGAGATCTAGCTGTGAGGCATTTTCTCAATTAGTGATTAAGGGCCCCTTGGGGGTGGGACCATCTCTGGGCTGGCAGTCTTGGGTTCTATAAGAGAGCAGGCTGAGCAAGCCAGGGGAAGCAAGCCAGTAAATAACATCCCTCCATGGCTTCTGCATCAGCTCCTGATTTCTGACCTGCTTGAGTTCCAGTCCTGGCTTCCTTGGTGATGAACAGCTGTATGGAAGTGTAAGCCAAATAAACCCTTTTCCTCCCCAACTTGCTTCTTGGTCATGATGTTTGTGCAGGAATAGAAACCCTGACTAAGACAGGTCCTGTTTACTTAACCAGTTTGTTAGTCTATGTCTTTTTATTGGGGAATTGATTCCCCCGATATTAAGAGATATTAAGGAAAAGTCATTGTTGCTTCCTCTTATTTTTGTTGTTAGAGTTGGAATTATGTTCATGTGGCTATCTTCTTTAGGTTTTTTGAAAGCTTACTTTCTTGCTTTTTCTCAAGCTTAGTTTTTCTCTTTGTGTTGGAGTTTTCCCTTTATTATCCTTTTAAGAGCTGGATTTGTGGAAAGATATTGTATAAAGTTGGTTTTGTCATGGAATACCTTGGTTTCTCCATCTATGGTAATTGAGAGTTTTGATGGTATAGTAGCCTGGGCTGTCTGTATGACATCTGCCCAGGATCTTTGGCTTTCATAGTCTCTGGGGAGAAGTCAGCTATGCTTCTGATAGGTCTGCCTTTACATATTACTTGACCTTTTTCCCTTACTGCTTTTAATATTCTTTCTTTGTTTTGTGCATTTGGTGTTTTGATTATTATGTGACAGGAGAAATTTCTTTTCTGGTCCAAACTATTTGGAGTTCTGTAGGCCTTTTGTATGATCATGGGCATCTCTTCCTTTAGGTTGGGGAAGTTTTTTTCTATTTTGTTGAAGATATTTTCTGGCCCTTAAAGTTGGAAATCTTTTTTTTCTTTGTACACATTATCCTTAGGTTTGGTCTTCTTATTGTGCCCTGGATTTCATGGATGTTTTGGGTTAGAATCTTTTTGCATTTCACATTTTCTTTGATTGTTGTGTTAGTGTTTTCTATGGTATCTTCTGTACCTGAGATGCTCTCTTCTATCTCTTGTATTTTGTTTGTTATGCTTGCATCAATGGCTCCTGACTTTTTTCCTAGGTTTTCTATTTCCAGAGTGGTATCTCTTTGTGATTTCTTTATTGTTTCTATTTCCATTTTTAGGTCCTGGATGGTTTTGTTAAATTATTTTACTTGTTTGTATGTGTTCTCCTCTATCTCTTTAAGGGAGTTATTTATTTCCTTCTTATAGTCCTCCATCATCATCATGAGAAGTGACTTTAGATCTGTATCTTGCTTTTCTGGTGTAATCGTGTATCCAGGACTTGCTATGGTGGGAGAGTTTGGTTCTGATGATGCCAAATAACCTTGGTTTCTGTTGCTTCTGTTCTTTATTTTTTTAATTAGATATTTTCTTTATTTATATTTCAAATGCTATCCTGAAAGTACCCTATACCCTCCCCCAGCCCTACTCCCCTACCCACCACTCCCACTTCTTGGCCCTGGTGTTCCCCTGTACTGGGGCATATAAAGTTTGTAAGACCAAGGGGCCTCTCTTCCCAATGATGGCTGACCAGGCCATCTTCTGCTACATATACAGCTAGAGACAGGAGCTCTGGGGGTATGCTTGCCTCCTGCCATCTGATTATCTCAAGTGCTCCCAGCCCTCAATACATGTGATTGGAGCCTGTCCTTCCTGCAATCCTGGTTGATTCAGAACTCCTCAGAGTTCAGCTTTCTCTGTGATTCTGGGATCCTGTGAACCTGAGATTCTGGGTGTGTCAGAGTTCTTGGCAGTCAAGCTTCCTCTGAGACCCTAAGATTCTAGTGTGACCAAGCTCCTGGGATCCTGGGATCCTGGGATCCTGGGATCCTGAAATCCTAAGATTCTGGGCATGTTAGAGCACCTGGAAGTGGTAACTCCTCTGGGGACCGTGGGGATGTCTGCTGTGTTTGGAACCAAGGTAGACTAGCACCTACCAGAAGGAACCTGAGCTGCTGGTTCTGCAGGTTTTCTGTGTCTCTGCTCCTCCTGGGCCCAACCCCTCAGGATTGTTTTAGAACAGATGGTGTGTTCCACTCACCAGTGATCTTAAGATCCTGGGCATGCTTGGATGCCTGTGGTGTGGAGAATCCTCTGGGGACTGAGGGGCCGTCTGAGTTCACACCTAAGGTGGCCTGGAGTTAGTGCTGACCAGAAGGCTAACTATTTTTTTCATGTTAATCTATTCATCAGTTAGCTGCATTTATTTATTTATTTCAAATTTTTTATTAGATATATTCTTTATTTACATTTCAAATGTTATCCTCTTTCTTCATTTCCCCTCCAACCCTCCCCCATCCCATCCACTCACCCCCCTACTCACCTAGGCACCCACTCCAGATTTCCATTCCTTGCATTCACCTACACTGGAGCATAGAGACTTTACAAGACCAAGGGCCTCTACTCCCACTGATATTCAACACGGCCATCCTCTGCTACATATGCAGCTGGAGACATGTGAGCCTCCATGTGTATTCTTTGGTTCGTGGTTTAGTCCCTGGGAGTTCTGGGGGTACTGGTTGGTTTGTATTGTTGTTCCTCCTAAAGGGCTGCAAACTCCTTCAGCTCCTTGGGTCCTTTTTCTATCTCCTCCATTGGTGCCTCACTCCAACACTGAGCAATAAAGTTGGCATACTCTTTATACACATGTAATGTACAAATGCAAATGCACTGTGAATTTTAGTGTAATATTTCTTTTTTTAAAAAAATGTTTTTGCTTTTGTTTATATATTTGGAGATTTTTCCCTGTCTTTTTAAAAATTAGATATTTTCTTAATTTACATTTTAAATGTTATCCCCTTTCCTGATTTTCCCTCTGAAAACCCCTTATCGTCCCCACCCTGTTCAACAACCCACCCACTCTCCCTTCCTTGTCCTAGCATTCCCCTATACTGAGGCATAGCACCTTCACAGGACCAAGGGTCTCTTCTCTCACCGATGACCAACAATGTCATCCTCTACTACACATGTGGCTGGAGCTATGGGTCCCTTCATGTGTACTCTTTGGTTGGTGGTTTAGTCCCTGGGAGCTCTGGGGGCACTGGTTAGTTCATATTGTTCTTCCTATGGGGCTGCAAACCCCTTCAGCTCCTTGGGTCCTTTCTATAGTTCCTCCATTGGGGTCCCTGTGCTCAGTTCAATGGTTGGTTACGAACATACACCTCTGTATTTGTCAGGCACTGGCAGAGCCTCTCAGGAGACAGCTGTATCAATCTCCTGTCAACAAGCACTTGTTGGCATCCACAATAGTGTCTGGGTTTGGTGACTGTATATGAGATGAGTCCCCAGGTGGGACAGTGTCTGGATGGTCATTCCTTCAGTCTTTGCTCCATACTTTGTCTCTGTAACTACTCCCATGGGTATTTTGTTACCTCTTCTAAGAAGGACCAAAGTATCCAGACTTTGGACTTCCTTCTCCTTGAGCTTCATGTGGTCTGTGAATTGTATCTTGGGTATTCTGAGCTTCTTTGCTAATATCCACTTATCAGTGAGTGCATACCATGTGTGCTCTTTTGTGATGTCACTCATGATGACATTTTATAGTTCCATCTATTTGCCCAAGAATTTCATGAATTCATTGTTTTAGTGGAGAGGTACTCCAATGTATAAATGTACCACATTTTTCTGTATCCATTCCTTTGTTGAGGGACATATGGGTTCTTTCCAGCTTCTTGCTATTATAAATAAGGCTGCTATGAACATTATGGAACATGTATCCTTATTACATGGTGGAATATCTTCTGGGTATATACCCAGGAGTGGTATTGCTGGGTCCGCAGGTAGTTCTATGTCCAATTTTCTGAGGAACCACCAAACTGATTTCCAGAGTGGTTGTACCAGCTTGCAATCCCACCAGCAATGGAGGAGAGTTCCTCTTTCTCCACATCCTCTCTAGCATCTGCTGTCATCTGAGTTTTTGATCTTAACCATTCTGACTGTAGTGAGGTGGAATCTTATGGTTGTTTTGATCCGAATTTCCCTGGTGACTATATTTTTAGAATCCATTTGATCCAAAACTTGTGTTAGTTTCACTGTGTTTCTGTTTAGTTTGTGTTTCCCTGATAAGTCCATTGATGAGGGTGGGGTGTTGTAGTCCCTTGCAATTATTGTGTGGGGTACAATGTGTGCTTTTAGCTTTAGTAACGTTTCTTTTATGAATGTGGATGCCCTTGAATTTGGAGCATAGATGTTCAGAATTGAGAGTTCTTCCTTATCTTATCTGATGACTTTCTGTTGAAAGTTGATTTTATCCAATATTAGAATGGCTACTCCCATTTGTTTCTTGGGACCATTTGCTTGGAAAATAGTTTTCCAGTCCTTTAGTCTGAGCTAGTTTTTGTCTTTGATACTGAGGTGTGTTTCTTTTATGCAGCAAAATTCTGGCTCCTGTATATATATATCCAATCTGTTAGTCTATGTATTTTTATTGGGGAATTGAGTCCATTGACATTAAGAGATATTAAGGAATAATGATTGTTGCTCCCTGTTATTGATGTTATTTTTAAGTTTGTGTCATTATCTTCTTTCGGGTTTGTTAAAGAAGATTTCTTCTTGCTTTTTCTAGGGTGTAGTTTCCCTCCTTGTGTTGGAGTTTTCCATCTATTAATCCTTTGTAGAGCTGGATTTGTGGAAAAATATTGTGTAAAGTTGGCTTTGTCATGGAATATCTTGGTTTCTCCATCTATGGTAATTGAGAGTTTTGCTGATATAGTAGCCTGGGCTGGCATTTGTGTTCTCTCATGGTCTATATGTGATCTTCCCAGGGTCTTCTAGCTTCCACATTCTCTGGTGAGTAGTCTGGTGTAATTCCGATAGGTCTGTCCTTTTATGTTACTTGATCTTTTTCCCTTACTGCTTTTAATATTGTTTCTTTGTTTTGTGCATTTGGTGTTTTGTTTATTATATGATGGGAGGAATTTCTTTTCTGGTCCAATGTATTTGGAGTTCTGCAGGCTTCTTATATATGTTCACGGGCACCTCTTTTTTTAAGTTGGGGAAGTTTTCTTCTATAATTTTGTTGAAGATATTTACTGGCCCTTAAAGTTGGGAATCTTTCTTCTCTTCTATACCCATTATCTTTAGGTTTGGTCATCTCATTGTGTCCTGGATTTCATGTATGTCTTGGGTTAGGAGCTTTTTGCATTTCACATTTTCTTTGATTGTTGTGTCAGTGTTTTCTATGGTATCTTCTACACCTGAAATTCTCTCTTCTATCTCTCGTATTCTGTTGGTGATACTTGCATCTATGACTCCTGGTCCCTTTCCAACATCTCCAGTGTTGTCTCCCTTTGCGATTTTTTTATTGTTTCTATTTCTATTTTTAGATCCTACACGGTTTTGTTCAGTTCCTTTACCTGTTTGGCTGTTTTCCTGCAATTCTTTAATACATTTTTGTGTTTCCTCTTTAACGTCTTCTACCTGTTTACCTGTGTTCTCTTGTATTTCTTTACAGGAGTTATTTATGTCCTTCTTAACATCCTCTATTATCATCATGAGGTTTGATTTTAAATCAGAGTCTTGCTTTTTTTGTGAGTAAACAGGCTTTGCTGTGGTGGGAGAAACTGGGTTCTGATGATACCAAGAAAGCTGAATTAGATAAACAGGTTCCACAGACAGGCAACAGCTTTAGGGATAGCTTCTGCTCCAGTCATTTGGGACCCAGATGAAAGGAGGTATCTCTCAGATGGCTTCAGCTTGTATCATGTTGACATAAACTATACACCACAAATTGTAACTATGGTGGTCATCTCTGTGTTAAGCAATTTGACCATGGTAATCAACACACAGATCACCACCATGCTCTACACAGTTATCTACTTCTGATGTTTATAAATCTCAGGGAATATTTCTGAGTTGAATCTGAATTCTTTGAACTGAGTGTACTGGGTATCCCCAGTGAAGAGATAGGAGAGCTCAATGAAATTCAATTGTGTATCTCTTCAAAAATATTTATTTATTCTTTTTATGCATGAGGGTTGTATCTGTATGTATATCTGCACACTAGAAGATGGCATCAGATCCCATGGGACTACAGTTGTAGATAGTTGTGAGCTTCCGTGTGGGTACTGAAAATTGAACTCAGGACTTCTGGAAGAGTAGCTAGTACTCTTAATCACTGAGACAACCCTCCAGCTTCCAGTTGGTATATTTATTCACTATTTCCAGGTCATTAAATGTCTCCCTTAATCACCTCATCTTCAATAATGTGTGGCTCCAATGTCTTGGTATAAATGTGTGAATACATGGTACACACAGAAAGTAGCTATGTAATCTCAATACTGGAAGAGACATTAGGGAGATTTGTATTCTAGAAAGTCTTACATGGTGATAAACACTCTCAAAAACATTTCCAATTCTTCAGGGAAGAATATGAAGCCCTATGCAATTAACAGATGCAGAAGGTTACAAGAACATGGAGGATTGCCATGTCTAGACTTAGGGGAGTCATCGCCAGGGCTTATAGCCAGACACAGATGATGTGGATTTCCCACCTCTCTCTGATGTAGAACAACTGTCTGTTACACTTTGACCGAGGGAACTCGGGTGAAACAGGTGTAGATGACCTAAACGTCCACAAACCGAAGTAGGGTAAACACCTTTTGTTATATTTACCAGAGTGTTCCGTACAAGTAGTGTCTTCCTAGAGTACACAGTGTCTTTTGGTCTTACAATCTCACTTGTTCTTGAAGTTTCTACTGGTTCCTCCTTCTTGATTGTAGCTGATTTTTATTTATTTATTTTTCTTTCTGTTAAAACTCAATCATCTGGTGCTGACTTGATGGAGATTTCTGTTGCTCATGTTATCGTTGGTCTTAATATGCTACTCTTATTTCCTGTCATCAGTTCCCAGCTTAGCACAGCTTCCCTCCAGGATTTCCTCTCCAGAATAGGTACTCTCATGTATGTATGGAATGATGTTTGGTTCTCCAGGGAATTATGTTTTATGTACACATGTGTGCTAAAGTTTTATAAACACAAAATACGTTTTATCTTATATTCTTAGGTCTTCTCCATTAGTGCCTCTTTGTGTGTTTATATTCTGCATTGCTCCTAACAGTTGCTCGCTTAGCCTGTGAATTCTCTTAGCTCTTACTCCTGGCCACCCAGCCATCTGGGAAGATGCACAGTAGGCTGTCATTCACTTCTTATTTCCATGTTGAATGTGCAGATAAATGTCTTTTTATGGGCATGTGGCTAATTTTCTTTTGGGTACATAGTAAAGAGTGAGTTCTACAGGAGCAAGGACTCTACCTGAACCTGCTGCCTGCCTGTGGATGCTGCCCCCATAAATACCTTGTCTGGCCTCAGTGGGAGAGGATGTGCATATTCCTGTAGCTACTAGATATGCTGGGTAGGGGGAAGATAGGGGGGGGGGGGAATGTGATACTGAGAGGGAGGCTCCCCTTCTCAAAGGAGAAAGGGAGGGAGGAATGGGGTGAGAGAAGGTTCTGTGTGAGGGGGTACTGGGAGGAGAGGGGGAGCTGATATTGAAATGTAAAGTGAATAAATAGATAAAAATTATTTAAAAAGTGGGTTTTAAAGGTTTAGTAGCATGAACTTTCATCCAAAGGATGGTCCCAACGACTGCGGCTGCCAGGGATCCATCCCACAATCAGTCACCAAACATAGACACTATATCATATGCCAGCAAGATGGTGCTGAAAGGGCCCGGATATAGCGGTCTCGGGGGAAAACATACCAATCCCTGGCAAACATGGAGGCGGAAGCTCACGGTCGGCTTTTAGATGGAACACAGGGTTCNTCTTGTTGACAGACAATGTGAAACTGGCTCCCTTGAGCCCACTTTGTCCACATCTACTGGATTTGCAGGTGTTTGGCTTCATCCCATTTGTGGAAAACAATATAAATGGTCTCACAAGGCATGTTCATCACAGAAGGATCTCATGTGTCACAGAAAACCAGAATGTTAGAGTGAACAAGAACTTCAAAGATGACCAAGGCCCTTCTTGATTGTAGCTGATTTTTATTTATTTATTTTTCTTTCTGTTAAAACTCAATCATCTGGTGCTGACTTGATGGAGATTTCTGTTGCTCATGTTATCGTTGGTCTTAATACGCTACTCTTATTTCCTGTCATCAGTTCCCAGCTTAGCACAGCTTCCCTCCAGGATTTCCTCTCCAGAATAGGTACTCTCATGTATGTATGGAATGATGTTTGGTTCTCCAGGGAATTATGTTTTATGTACACATGTGTGCTAAAGTTTTATAAACACAAAATACGTTTTATCTTATATTCTTAGGTCTTCTCCATTAGTGCCTCTTTGTGTGTTTATATTCTGCATTGCTCCTAACAGTTGCTCACTTAGCCTGTGAATTCTCTTAGCTCTTACTCCTGGCCACCCAGCCATCTGGGAAGATGCACAGTAGGCTGTCATTCACTTCTTATTTCCATGTTGAATGTGCAGATAAATGTCTTTTTATGGGTATGTGGCTAATTTTCTTTTGGGTACATAGTAAAGAGTGAGTTCTACAGGAGCAAGGACTCTACCTGAACCTGCTGCCTGCCTGTGGATGCTGCCCCCATAAATACCTTGTCTGGCCTCAGTGGGAGAGGATGTGCATATTCCTGTAGCTACTAGATATGCTGGGTAGGGGGAAGATAGGGGGGGGGGAAATGTGATACTGAGAGGGAGGCTCCCCTTCTCAAAGGAGAAGGGGAGGGAGGAATGGGGTGAGAGAAGGTTCTGTGTGAGGGGGTACTGGGAGGAGAGGGGGAGCTGATATTGAAATGTAAAGTGAATAAATAGATAAAAATTATTTAAAAAGTGGGTTTTAAAGGTTTAGTAGCATGAACTTTCATCATACATGTTTTAAAACAGCTCTTCAGGATTCCAGCCGGGGCTACCCCGCCATCTTCCTTCTGAGCCCAAGGCTGCTGGGGGTTCCAGAGTGCTCTCCACATCACAGGACCTCCTGATCACCTTAGGATCACGGGTGAGTGGATCTCAACATCAGCTTCAGGAATCTCGGAGGGTCTTGTGCCAGCAGGAATAGGGACAAAGGAACCTCGCCCGACCAGAGGCTGGGATCTATTCCTTGGGCCACCCTTGCCATCTTCCTTCTGAGCCCAGCAGAGGTGGCTGGGAGCTCCTGAGTACTCACCACTCTGCAGGACCTCGGGATCACTTCAGGATTACGGGACCCCTAGCACACCCAGGACCTCCTGATCACCTAAGAGCACAGGGGCTATAGAAGCAACAGCACTTCCTGGTCAAGGTCCCATCTGGCCTTTATCCTCAGCCAGGAGGCTGAGCTGAGACCCAGACCCCTGGTCACATTTTTTACCAGAGGAGAGTCAGTCTTCAGGAAGGGTTCTGACCCCAGAACTCAGGAGGTAGATCAGAGCTCCAGACTGCTGGAGCTCTGCAAGAGAAGAACTTGCCTGCAGAGAGTGCTCTGAACACTGGAACTCAGGTGAGAGTTGGACTCCCAGGAGTACTGACAGAGTCTAACAGAATCACAGGAGACTCAAACTCCAACGAGAGACAGCTTGAACATTAACATAAGAGATTTCCAGATGGCGAAAGGCAAACCTAAGAATCTTACTAACAGTGTGGATATTAGCCCAGAAACCTAGACTACCCAAGATACAATTTACTAAACACATGAAACTCAAGAATAAGGAAGATCAAAATGTGGACATGTCGCGCCTTCCTAGAATTAAGAACAAAGCACACATTGAAGGAGTTACAGAGATCATGTGTGAAGCTGAATCAAAAGGATGGACCAACCAGTGACTGCAGCTGCCAGGGATCCATCCCATAATCAGCCACCAAACATAGACACTATTGCATATGCCAGCAAGATTTTGCTGAAAGACCCTGATATAACTATCTTGAGTGAGGCTATGCCAGTGCTTGGCAAATACAGAAGGGGATGCTCATAGTCATCTATAGGATGGAACACAGGGTCCCCAATGGAGGAGCTAGAGAAATTATCCAAGGAGCTGAAGAGTTCTACAACCCTTTAGGTGGAACAACAATATGAACTAACCAGTACTCCCAGAGCTCCTGTCTCTAGATATGTATGTAGCAGAAGATGGCCTGGTCGGCCATCATTGGGAAGAGAGGCCCCTTGGTCTTACAAACTTTATATGCCCCAGTACAGGGGAACCCCAGTTCCAAGAAGTGAGAGTGGGCAGTTAGGGGAGCAGGGCAGGGGGAGGGTATAGAGCACTTTTGGGATAGCATTTGAAATGTAAATAAAGAAAATATCTAATAAAAATAGCAAAAAAAAAAAAAAAAAAACCCCAAACCAAAACAATACAATCTCAAAAAAAAAAATAGCTCTTCATGGTAGTTTTTGGAGATGTATAGGAGTTCTACTTTTCCTATCTACATGGATCTAGTTGGTAGTACTTTGTGTCTGATTGTTGCAAATACAATGGCTTTAAAGTATGTGAAGTGGTCTGATGGTATTCTGGGTTCTCTTTGTCTAGTTATAGCTCAAGCATACGCATTTAGGTTTCACTTTCTAGAAATCGTTTATTAGTAATATTCTTGGCCCATTTTTCATCTTAGCTCAGGTGCTATTTTCAAGGAATCTTAAACTATTCTATATTCAACTGTATATTGATGTCTGACACTGTAGATGCCTCTTCTGGTCAATCCATACTTGTTTGTATCATTTATTAAGCCTTTCTTGTAATACACACCCACTGTTCTTGGGTACTGTATAGGTGACCCTCATCTGGGACACAACACCTAGGAAGCGCCTCCCTGGGTCTATGATTTTAAGGATGTCTTATCAGCCTTCTGGCATTCTTTTTCTAGGTTAGCTCTAATTCATGTATTATCCACGGGGTGAGGGAGAAATAGAGCTTTTCCTCTTGTGGACCATCTTATTCTGTATGATCTTTTAAATAATTCAACTTTCACATTTCTTAGGGAGTGTTAACTTGAGGACAAGCCAGCCCACTCACTGTCTTCAGCTCTTGGCTTCCCTTCATGTTCTGTGTCTGTTTCACCTTGTTATACTTCACACCTTGACCTGATGCTATGGCTTGTGGTAGTTTGTCCACCCAAACTAATTTTGACCTGAATCTTTTTTTAAAAAGCTGTTAATTAGTTGCATTACTTGCCATTTTTGCTTACTTGTAGAATGAGAACATGTGCAATTTTAATTGCCATAACATTAGATTTTGAAATTATTTTCAGAACCTGGAACACATTTATACAAATAATTTATTATTATAGCTCACTATTAAACAGGCTATATTACCATTTTTTGTACACATTTTCTTTCAAGTGGTTAAATATTTCTCTGTGAGTAGTTGATCAGTTCTTCTAAAGTAGCTAATAGGATGTGCTGCTCTTCCCAGAGTATTTTTAATTTTATGTTTTTAGAAACGGTCTGGGATAGCCTCAAACTTCCTACGTAATAATGGAGGATGATCCGGAACCCTCTGAATCCCTTACTTCCAGTGCTCCAGTGCTGATATTACAAATGTGGGCCACACACTTGGCTTTATTACAGTTTTCATATGTTGTTGTTGACAGAGGAAACTATCTTCTTCATGCTAAATTAGATTTATTTAGATGAACTTTGTATCTTTAAATACTAAATTTTGGACACAAGGTGTATCTTAAAAAATTCCATTATGTCTTCAATAAAATCCTAATGAAGTCAAACATTTAAAAAATAAAAATAAACATTTTTGATGACTGCTCATATAATGAAAATTTAAAATTCTATTATAACCTCATTCTCTTTTCATTTGAAATCTAGAACTCATGAACTCTGCCTATTCTGTTTTAGATCAGTCATGAAACTGAACCCAGAATACCTCATGAAGGAGCTATGCAATGTTCCCTTTAAAATAAGTGTTACTGAATAATAATAAATTAGATATAACATGTATAATGCTTTTTTCTAGGTAAGTAATATAAGGTAAATTCAGTTAAAAAATAACAACATTTAGATTGTCCTGAAGAGGATATTTTGTCTATGAAAGAAAAATGTATCTAAGATATGGAAATAAAATGTAACAGATGTGACAACAGTAGCTATATCTGGATTATGCATTATTTTTTATATTCACAATTTTTCTACATTAAAAATAAATGTTACTCAAATAAAAAGAAAATGACTTCAAAAATAAGCACACTGTTAGGCAATTAAACTATTCATGAGGTCCAAAGTACATTAAGTTCCATTTTATTCTATTTATTTCCAGTTTAACAATCCTTTATTGAGCAAAGCATTGTGCCAGACACTAGGAAAGAAGCAAAGATGAATGAAACACAAGCTGTACCCTTGAGAGAGTGCACAATTGGATATGTAGCAAAATGATGCCTGTGCACAGCCACGGCATTCCTGACCCCTTGGTTCCAAACTGAGAGGCTGGCATTACATTTGAGCCTTTGAAATTTCCATCCCAGGAGAGTGGCTGACGTTATTCCTCCCTGGACCAAATAAGAGCTGCTGCTGTCTAGGAAGAACACTTAGGAAGGATCTCAGAAATCTCCCTGAAATGGAGCAAGCGAAGAGGTTTGTAGGGGGCATTGGAAGGTGACTTGACCAGATGGTTTGATGGGTAACAGCATAGAGGATGGGAAAGGAGAAGTGTATGGCCTGTGCTGTTCCTCCTCCTCTTCTTCTTTCTCCTCTGCCTCCTCCTCCTCCTCATCATCACTATTATTATTATTTGAGAACATGTTTGTCCTGGTTAGTTTTCTGTCACCTTGACACAAGCCAGAGTCATTTGGAAACAGTGAATCTCAATTGAGAAAACGATCCTATATGATCGGCTTCTAGGCAAGTCTGTAGTGCATTTTCTTTTCTTTGTTTTACTTTGTTTGTTTGTTTGTTTGTTTGTTTGTTTGTTTCGAGACAGGGTTTCTCTGAATAGTCCCAGCTATCCTGGGCCTCACTTTGTAGACTAGGCTGGCCTCGAACTCAGAAATCCCCCTGCCTCTGCCTCCCAAGTACTGGGATTAAAGGTGTGCACCACCACGCCCGGCCCTACTTTCTTTTTTTAATGATGCATTCTTTTGATTAATGAATTTTGTGAGTAGGCCCAGCTCACTGGGGGTTGTAGCACCCCTGGGCAGAATGATATAGGCTGACAGCAACCCAGTAAACTACTTTTCCATGACCTTTCAGGTCCTTTTTCCTCCTTTATCCATGAGGACAGGGAGGATGAGGTTGGATGATGAGTGGTGAGGAATTGTTTAGGATTGGACAAATCAAGCAAATATTTAAATTATGGGATCTCTGAAACTCCTGGACATAGGAGGAGCTTCTGAGAGATCATATTGTCATTTTTTTCATCTGCACACAAGACAATCCATCCTTTTAGACAGGAACAATTTCAATCAAACAATAAAGTGCTTACCAGCACTTTCCAGAGAGGATAGCATGAACATGTAAATTCATGAACATGTAAAACATATAAATTATAGCTCTGTTTTCTAGAAAGGTTAGGAAGACATTATGAGGTTAAATAACCTGCCCAAATAACCAAATAACCTGTGCCAAATAACCTGTGCCAAATAAATGTCATAAAGTCAAGTAACTTGCCCAGTGTGGCAAAGAAGGGGGTTACAAGATTTAAATCACCTGATCCAGACTCAAAAGTGCTGTAAGTTAGGCATTTCACAAGATCCCTGGGGCCTTCCTTACCATCTTACCTGAGCAGACCCTTTACTCTTTACAGCCTTTCCTGTGAGAAAAGCATCCTCCTCCTTAGGACATCTGTCCTTGTTTCTCTCCCAAACTCACCTTCTAACTCTCCTACCTTATCAGTCCCAGGATGGAGATCAGGCCATCTGCTTTCATGACAAGCACCTTCACTGGACCAATAAGCCATTTCATGGCCTCTAGGTTACTCCTTTATAATTGCTGCCAGCCTGGCTACCCTCTTTGCTTTACCTTCACTCATCTTGGTTCTACACATTTAGAAGTTAAATTACTCTCCGAGAAGGTTTGTGTACATGCTGGGTGCACGAGTTTCGAGCTCCTTTAGGTGACTATGAAGGGGTGAATGTGATGGATTATACAGTAAGAATATACAATTTTGTTTTATGGAGACTTCCACACCATTTTCCAAAGGAAGTATACAATTTTGCATTCCACTAGCAGCGAGAGAAGTTCTATGTCTTGCATCCTCATTGTATTCTGTTCTCGTAACATCTGTGACTTATCCAAGACTTTGAATCACTAGTTGCTGATTCGTGGTATCTCGGTTTGATGTTTACAGTTCATTCACGGCTGGCTGAAAGGTTTTGTTTCTATTTGTTTTCCATTTCTATACCATTTTAGGTGAGTTGCACATTTCGCCTTTGTGGAGGCATGCTATCCAGACATCCATCTGTTTCTGAAGCACTCAGTAAGTGGCATCTGTATATGTCAGGCATTTACTTTTCCCCTCACTTTCCTACCATGTCATTTTAATTTTTTGCTCTGCACCAAAATGGAGCCAGTGCTTATAAACTCCATTTCACCAAAGCATATGCAATGATTTGCATAAAACTCTTAGGGTTTCATTGTGTACTGCAAATGAAAGCATCCAGTCTCTCCATGCAGTGCTAGATTCCGAGATTGCTGGTTCTTTGAATGCTTGGTGTTGTGGAGGAGTATTTGAGTGGTGACTATATAGATGGCTGTTAACAGCTCTTAAGGCCAGAGGAGCATGACTGAGTTTTTATATTCCAGTTTCAAACATCCAGAATTATGGAAAACATAACAAATGACTACTGGGCAATGGGAGTGAAATTGACTGACCTTCAGGGGAAGGGGGGAGCGTGGTTTGATAGCATTAGCTTCCACAGTCACCCAGTGCTAGACAATAACCATTGTAGAAACTGTCAAAGGTGGCAGAGCTTCATCAACGATGTGTTTCCTGCAGACTTGAAGGAAGAAGGCAGTGGGCTCTGACCCCAGAGGGGTGAGGAGTGAAGTTGTGGGTAGGGCGAGTAGATTTTATTTGAAATTTCCCCTGGAGAGTCCCAAATGTGTTCTATATCTTTGGCATTTTATGCTACTACATGCAAGGAAACGCTGGCACTTAAATTTTTACTTGCCATAATGATCCTTTTAATTAAAAATAAGAGCAAATGATAAGGAATAGCATAAAAATAGTTTCTTCAAGATAGATCTGGTGTGATGACACATAAACTTCAAATGTACAAAAGTAGGTATGGTATTTATAGATGCACACATATGGGACCAAGTTTACAAAGTTTCACAGCTAATTTTCTCAGGAAAGAAAGGAAGAAGTAGAGATCAGGAAGTCTCACACAGGAACCATCCCTCTCGGTTGCTTTTCTTTGAAAATAAAAAGCATTCTGGAAAAAACTGAAGCCAAATATGGCAAAATACTGATATTAAATGGGAGAAGCTAGAGCGGAATTAGTGGTTCTCTTATTAGAAATGCACTTGAAATGTTACACATTACAAAGAATTAATGACTGAGTATATTTGAAATGAAAAAGAATTGGCAGGCATGGTGGTGAATGCCTTAAACCTCAGCATTTCAGAGGCAGCAACAGGAGTATCACTATGAGTTCAAAGCCTAGACCTGTCTACATAGTGAGATCCTGGACAGCCAGGGCTACATAGAAAGACCTCGGCTCAAAAACAGAAACAGACAAGCAAACAACATTAAAAAACCAACAACACAAAATAAACAAAGAGCAGAATGGCTGGCTTCTGCTCTCCAGCCTGTGTGAGGGGCAACGACACAGTCTGTGAGTGTGATTTAGAGAAGGGAGAGCAGATCCCTAAGAGAGGAGAAAGAAACTTTAGCTTGCTTTAGAGACAACAAATGAGTATTCACACCTTACACAATGTAACCTATTCTTGTGTCTTTCTTTTCATATCCCTTTTTAAAATGAGATTTCTAGATCGCTAGGTGCATGAAAATCTATGACCTTGAAAGGCTATGTAGTATTTAAAATAGGTTTTAATAGAATCTTCTTATTCAAAGTGGTAAGGTTTCATAGACCAGACTTCATGGATGATAATAAAAGCCGAAGTTCTGGAGGGTCCCCCAACCTCCTACCTCCCTAGGTTGTCTGTTTCCTATCTTTCTGCTGGCCTTCAGGGCTTCAGTCCTTTTCCCTCACCAGATCAGGCTCCCCTCCCCCTTCCCCCCAAAGCACCAGAAACCTGGGAGGTGAGACTCTCAGGACTCAAAAGGAGGGACTTTAGATGAAATACCTGGTAGAAGGGAGAGGGAACTTATAGAGCCCATCTCTTGTAGGAAGACAGTACATCAAATGAGGGAGGGGGCGGCATCCCACAGTCACAACTCTGACCCATAATTATTTCTGTCTGAAAATATTACAGGGATGGAAATGGAGAGGAGCCTGAGGAAAAGAACGTCCAGCAAGAGGCCCAAAGAGGGATCCAGATCAAGGGGAGATCCCAAGGCCTGACACTATTACTGAGGCTATGGAATGCTCTGATGGGTGATGTACTTGATGCCTACCTCAGGGAAAGAATGATAGCAACAGTATAAGTATATGTCATGTCTAAGTGTACATGTGATGTGATATGATGTGATGTGTGTGTGCGTGATGCCAAAGTCTGTGTGCTTGTATGTGCTCCCCTCAGCCAGTGCCAGTGGAGACCAGAGGTTGGCTCAGGCTTTCTCTCTTTATTGTTTTTCATTTTGTTATCACCATTTTATGTTATTTATATGGGTACTTTGTGTGCATGTAGGTGGGTACATCACGTGTGTATCTGAAGAGGCCAGAAGAAAACATCAGAACTGGAACTGAAGTTACAGATCATTGTAAGCTACCCTGTAGGTGCTAGGAATTGAACCCAGGTCCCCTGGAAAAGCATCCAGTGTGCTTAACTGCTGAGTCATTGCCTATTTCCCCATTTCGTCTTATTGTTCTGCATTAGCGTGTCTCAACAGAACTTGGAGGTCACTATTTTGGCTAGGCTAGCTGTTCAGGAACTCCTTGGGATCGTTCTGTGTCTAACCTCCAATGGTGAGGTTACAGAACTGTGCCACCATACCTAGCTTTCACACTGGTGATGGTGATTTGAACGGAAGTCCTCATGCTTGTGCTTCAAGTACATCACCCACTGAGCGATTTCCAGAGCCTGTTCCTGGTTCCTGTCAATCTCTCCTCTCCCACTGACCCCAGAATCTCAGTGTTAGGGAAAGCTTTCAGAAAAAAAATGAGACAGCTTGTAGTCAGGACTCCTAGGTAGCTTCTTGCAGGGGAGAGCTTTTCATCAGAAAGCCCAAAGCATGATTAGATGGTTGTGACTTGCATGTCCACCTCTACCCTCTATAGGTGGTAAACGGGCTAAAGGTTGACTTATTCCCTAACAGCAAATAATGCTACTAATGATGCCACGAAGATTCATGAAATCCCTTTTTATGGCTTGAGAAGTGTCTGGACACAGGTTCCTGGATGGTGGTGTGCACAGAGAGGACATGCCACTGAATACCCCTTTCTCCATGCCTGGCTCTATTCACCTCTTCCATCATAGGGATCTCATTGGGATTTCATCACAGGGATCTCTGAGCTGCTCTAGCAAATAAAGAGAATTCAAGGGTCACAATAGTCTCCAGTATAGAAGTGGGGGTCATGATGGGGGGGTCATAGACTTGAGTATTGGATTGGCATATTAAGTGGTGCACAGTCTAGTCAAGACTAGACATGACACCATCTCCAAGTAAATGGTATCAGAATTGATGTGAATTATAGGACATATAGCTAGTATGTATTGGAGAACTATTCAGTCTGTGAGAAATGCCAGTATTCCTTAGTAATCAGCATGTCTCATAGAGCTTGGAAGTCACTATTTTGGCTTATTTATGAAAGGTTTGTGTTACTAGCATGTCAGTTTGAAACAAAAAGGATTCCTCTTCCCTCATTTTTAGAAGAACTAAGAGAACAGAGAGAGCTTTTGTAATTTGCTAAGACTATCAAGTAGTTTATGTACTTTCTAGTTTACTTGATGTTTCCTGGATGCTGCACTGAGAGGTGGTATAAGAAGATGGTTGAATGTAAGTTTCAGTTGGACATTGACTCACCCTGTGGTCCTAGGAAGACAATTGCTCTACTTCTCAATTTCCTCGATAAGATTGGCGGCAACAAAAAGCACTCGTGTATGAAGAGAAATGAGGGAATTGCTCACGGTGCACTTACACACTTTCTTGTTTTGTTGACTTCTGGCTGCGACGCTACACAGCAATGCAATGTCAAGAGTGAATGACGAGCTATCGAGAAAATATTTTTGCCGGGGACTCTTGAGGTTGAATTTTCCGCTTCACTCCCATGTTTGGACTTAGAGACTCTTGTTAGCTTTCATAAAGTAGAGAGCCAACTTCTTGGCCTCCTTTTCCTTGTTCAGAGCCTGCTAAGTTAGAGACCATGTTCCTTTGGACTTTGGGAGAGAGATGGAAAGGGATAACCCTATTGATGGAAACTATTATCCCATATTTTTGGTCTTGGAGAAATAGTTCACTTACAGTGGATGTCCTGTCACTGTTAAGCAGGACATAGTGGGGAAGCTCCCAGTAACTCCGTGACAGATTCTTCTCTCAGATAAGCTTGCCAAGCTTACATGGGCCCAAAGGAACAGTTAGCACGCAGCCAAGGGGAACAGCTTAAAGCACTTAAGAGCTTTTAAAACACAACTTTTCTCTTCATAAATATAAAATAATGTTTATTGTAGAAAATTATAAAACAGATGCTATGAATTAATGTGTCCACTAAAAGTGCATGTGTTAGAAACACAATGCCCTAAATCACATGTTAGGACGATTTAAAGACAGGCCACTGGAACGCAATCAGGATTAAAGTCAGGAAAGCAGGAGCCATATGATGTCATTACAAGAAGAGGAATGGAGACCTGAGCTGACATATATGCCCACTGTGTTTCACCACACATACACTCTCCACCATACTATGATGCAGTGAGATGACCCTACCCAGATCCTACAGACACAAGCAGGATGTCTTTGACTTTCCAGTCTCTAGAAACATGAATCTAGCAGCTTCTATTCTTGGTCAATTACCTGGTCTGGGACATTTTGACACAGCAAGAGACTTCCTGTGTATTAAAAATAAAGGCATTTAAATCAGATATTGTTATCTTATAGATTTATTTGAGCTACACTGCTAAGAGGAAGGAATATCCTTTTGAGAATCGATATTCCAGATGTTTTTATGGCTGCTGCATATTTCAAGTTTTCTGTGTGGGAAATTTCTTTATAGCATGGTGTAAAAGGAACATAATATAGATTAATATCTATCATCTATCTATCTATCTATCTATCTATCTATCTATCTATCTATCTATCTATCTATCTATCTATTCTCTCTTTTTTCTCTCTCTCCATTTATCCATTGTCTTTCTAGACATCTACCAAACATTTATCAATTTGTATCTGTCTGTCTTCTAGCATCTATATCTATCATCTACTTACCTACCTATGTACCTAGCTATCATCTTTGGTGTCAGAAAAACAAGCTTACCTTTAAAAAAATTTTAATTTAATTTTTAAAAATTTATTCACTTTACACCATTCACTGCCTGCCTCCTGGTCATCCCCTCCCACAATCCTTCTATTCTCCTCCCTCCTCTTCTCCTCTTGGTGGGGTAGGGGCACCCTGGATATCCCCCCCCACCCCACTCTGGCACTTGAAATCTCTGCAAGGCTAGGTGCTTCTTCTTCCACTGAGACCAGAGAAGGCATTCCAGCTTGTAGAACATATTCCACAGACAGGCAACAGCTTTTGGGGTAGCCCCAGCTCCAGTTGTTTAGGACTCACATGAAGACCAAGCTGCACACCTGCACATGTATGCAGGGAGGCCTAGGTCCAGCCTGTGTATGATCTTTGGTTGGGTGTTCAGACTCTGAGATCCCCAAGGGTCCAGGTTAGCTGACTATGTTTGTCTTCTTGTGGAGTTCCTATCTCCTTTGGGACCCACAATCCTCCTTCCTATTATTCTATAAGAATCTTCAAGCTCCACCCACTGTTTGGCTGTGGGTGTCTGTATATCTGTTGGAGTCAGCTACTGGGTAGAGCCTCTCAGAGAACAGTAAGTTCCCATGTGCAAGAATAACAGAGTATCATTAATAGTATTAGGGATTAGTGCTTGCCAATGGATGGGTCTCAAGTTGGGTCAGTTGTTGGTTGACCATCCCCTTAGTCTCTGATCCCTCCCCCATGAAAACAAGCTTATCTTTTAAGAATGCAAAAATAAGTGACTTAAACCTAAAAGAAAGAATGTGAAGTGATAATTTTTTACCTGGAGTCTCATGCCAGAAGATCATATTTCACACAGTAATCATAAAACACGTTATGAATTGAGTCCCTCGAACAGCCCAACTTGTTCAGAATGACTTCATTGCTTGACTTTAAGACAGGACACTCGGGTGTTGCATTCAGAATGGCACAAATACTCAATTTTCCTAAAGTTTGAGAAAATTATTCTCAGGGCACATGTTTTTCAACTTATCTTCCAACAATTCTTTTATAGTTGCTCAGAAAAAATCTTGGGAAGCTGGGAATTAAAATCTTTCTTTCAGATGAAAGGGTTGTTTTCTGTTGGGTCACTGACCCTGGTCTCCTCCTTGGGCTGCTTGTCTACTCTGAACAAGAAATGGGGAGCATTCAGAGTCATCTGTTAGGTGGCAGGGGAGAAGAGGTGCTTTCAGATATGGTAATGCCAGGGGCATGTGCTTTGATGGAATTCAAGATTTTCTATTTTACCCTGTAGCAAAAAGAAGCACGAGTCCAAAAAGTCAATGTAAAAGGTACACAGGGCAATCTGAAGGAGGCTTTGGGTAAAAAGAAAGGGAGAAAAAGATTTAATGGAAACAATTCTAAATAATTTAGTGGTTATTTTAACTCATTGCTTTACCTGTAAGTAATTCCTTTAGGGTGACAAATTGATCCTCAGTTGTGTTTAGAGGGCCTGTGAAAAAGGTATCAATTAGCTTGGTTTCTTGGCACATGGCTTATTTGTTAAGACTCTGCTGAACTCCAAGTCTCATCTGCTTTTTTGAGGAAACTATGTGAACTCATAGTTATCAGTAGAACAGGATCGAATGACAGAGACGAGGCTGTCATTTATAACTATTTCATTTAAAAATATCCCGTTTCAGGTCAGAGTTGTTGAATATGGATGAAAGGGAGTGCAAAAGAAAGTACACATAGTGGCAAAAAGAAAAGAGACTCCTCTAAATGAACAGACTAGGTGTCAGGGCAAATATTTTCCTAATAACAACTAAAATGAATTAATAAAGAAAATTAAAGACAGAAAGAACCTGGGGTCTTCTGAGGCGGTGGGGTTTTGTGAATCCTGAGCAGACAGAATGCAGAGCTTAACAGTAAGTACCATTTTCCTTTGTAGCAGAATCGGGGCTGAAGTGCTGAGCACGGATCTTGGTTAATCATGGGGTTGGCAGCACCATCGTGGAACCTGGAACTCAGCTGGTTATGAACTGAAAACAGACTAACTCTCCTAAGACAGAAGCCCAGCTTCAAAGGTATTCAGTGCCCAAATAGACCAGACAAGATGCAAGCCAGTATCATCCGGTCTTCCTTTGAAACAGGTCCCAGAGAGGCCAAAGTCAGCCCCTCCCTTGGGTTTTGTTTCTCTTAGGCCTACTCCGTGAGTTACCCTTGCTCTCTCCAGTACTCACAGTCACACTGTATTGCTTTTTTGTTTTCCAAACATTTGTTATAAATTTGCTTGGTGGGTATTACAGCATTCATGTGAATGGATTTTTAACGAATCAGTGTTTTGAGTTAAGGTATGGCTGCATACCTTAGCTGGTGTCAAAACCAAATCTTCTACCCCAGACTCCTGCATGCTAGGATTACAGGGCTGTGTCAACATGCCTGGGCCTAGGGGAGTTTCTTAATCTGATCTTCACAAAAATGTGTCTTTCAGTAGAAAGTAAAGTTAGACAGACATAGAGCTTTCTTGGTGCTACCTTCCTCTTCCCAAGACAATTTTCTCAAATATGATTTTAGATATTATACCATGCTCAGCATCTTAATTAAGTATAGTAGGGGACTAATAAAATTTCATACCATTGCCTATGTGCTTGGCATTTGGTTCCAAGGCTTTGGTGCTGAGAAGCACCAGAAAAAAAAATTGCCAGATTTCTTGTTACTCTCAGAAGAGATCAGTATGTTTGACCCTTATCCTACCTAGTACATTCTCACAAGTGAGATGACAGAGGAGTAAATGGGCTGTGTTGCTCACCACCACTGCAAACACTGCCAATGGAATATCCCTATGTTGTTCAGTTTTCTTTCTGGACCAACTGCAGGCAATAAAGCACACGTAGAGATTGCCAGCTCTCTTATTTCTGTTTCAGTTTTCACTTTGAATGTCTATCTGTATTTGAATCTGAATATTCAGGTAGCAGTATTAACCACAAATGACACAGCTTGCTCAACAATTCACAGTGTATTGGGGACTGGATGGGAAATTTAATTGCTCATAAGCAAGCTTACAATTCTCAAAAGGACAGCACAGTGGATTACTGTCTAACCTTCTGAAGAGCAAGGCTGAATCCCCCAAAACAAGCTTTGTCAATTTTCAAGGCCAAATTGAATTCTGGTGTGTTTCTCTTGCATATTTTATTATACACAGTTCTTGAACATCTTCAGTACAGTTTACTTTATATATCAGCATATAACAGTCAGAGGAGTGGCCGAATGCTTAAGAAACATCCCATACCCTACAAACATGTTCTCTCTCCTGGATTCCAATTGGCCAGCCAATGTGCATGAGTGGGCATTAAGTAGCAGTTCTGAGGATGGTTATCTTTTCATCTTTCTGGTGTCTGTCCCACATTACATCACTAAAATCTGAAAACTTTGATCACTTGCTGTTTTCTCTTCTATTATTATATTTTTGTGCATTTATTTTACTATATATAATATATATATATAAAGATTTATTACATATTATTGTATTTTTATATTTTATTATTTTATATTTTATATGTATTATTTATTTTGCTTACATGAAAAGATGGAGTCAAAATAGTCTCACATCAGTGTGTTATCCTAAAGGTAATACAGAGTGTTAAGCTTTAGTCAGGACAATTCTACAATCAGATTTAATTCTTTAAAATGTCCAGGCGAGACTCATTTGAGGATAAATCATTTCAAAATGTGAGAAGACCTGAGAGCAGAAGTAGAGAGAAAGGGGATACACATTTTACATGTATTATTTATTTTGCTTACATGCCACATGCATGCCTATTAGCTTGGAGACCAGATGATGGCATTGGATCCTCTGGAACTTGAGTTGGAGACAGTTCTGAGATACTTTGTGGGTGCTGAGAATTGAACATAGGTCTTCTACAAAAGTAGTATGTGTTCTCAATTTTTGGACCTAATCTCTAGCCCACCATTTTCATAAAATTGTTATATATATGTAATATATATGTATTAATTTAAATATAATATAAATTATATAACACAAATTATATTAGAATATAATATAATTTATAATATAAATATAATAAATAAATATAAATATAATTATAAATAAATATAATATCGTGCAATATAAATATTCATAAATGATATATAAATATAATATATAATGCGATATAATACAATAAATATTACATTTTATTATAATAGAATTATATGTTATAATTCTATTATTGGTATAATATATTATAAATTATAACTTATTTAATGAAATAAATATAATCATATCATGCTTACATTAATATTTTATTATTTTATTATATTGTATGTTATATATTATTGTATTATGTTTTATTAGTCTTTATCATTGTTTTTTCAAAAAGTTTCTCTTCCTACTTTGGTCTCAGTTTCTTTTTCAATTCCTTTGCATTTAATTTGAGAATGGCACACATGTATAGAATGTATTATTCTCATACCGTTCCATTTGCTCCCTTTCAATTCCTCCAATTCCACCTAGCAACTTCACGTTCTTTTATCATGACTGTCTTCCCATTCCTGCTGAAATTTTGACTGGCTTAAGCAGGTAGTCAGAACTGCTGTTCATGCTGACCAACAACCATGTCACATCCATCCCCAGCACTCCTCTCTGTCTTCTGGTTCTTACATATTCTCCACCTCCTCTCCCAGGATGTTCCCTGAAAAGTGTGGTTTGAGCAGACACATTCTTAGCTGTGTACTTTGTACACTTATTCAGCCCAGATAGCTTTAACAAAGTTGCTTCAGGGATTCCTCCCAAGAGAGTTATTATTTGTTATGGCAAATTGAGTTTGATCATTTGTGTCACAACTTTCAAATCTACCTTTCTGACCATGAAGTTGCTGTGGAACTCCCGATCTAAGCCACTAGTCACCTATCGCTCCTATTACTGCTAAGGTAACCATACTGTTCCCTCCTAAGTTCTCCCAGTGAGAGGCTCACCACCTAATCAATTACACAAGCTTAACCTGAAAGCGTTACCATGGAGTTTCATCTTTGTCTCACTCACTTCCGACATCCAATTCTCTATGAGGACTTGTATCTCTAGATGGTAAAATGTGTATCTCTAGATGGTAAAATGTGTATCTCTAGATGGTAAAATGTGTATCTCTAGATGGTAAAATGTGTATCTCTAGATGGTAAAATGTGTATCTCTAGATGGTAAAATGTGTATCTCTAGATGGTAAAATGTGTATCTCTAGATGGTAAAATGTGTATCTCTAGATGGTAAAATGTGTATCCCTATATGGTAAAATGTGTATTTCTATATGGTAAAATGTGTATCTCTAGATGGTAAAATGCGTATCTCTATATGGTAAAATGCGTATCTCTATATGGTAAAATGTGTATCTCTATATGGTAAAATATGTATCCCCTTTCTCTCTACTTCTGCTCTCAGGACTTCTCACACTTTGAAATGATTTATCCTCTAATGAGTCTTGCCTGGACATTTTAAAGAATTAAATCTGATTGTAGAATTCTCCTGACTAACCTTTAACACTCAGTACTACCTTTAGGATAACACACTGATGTGAGACTATTTTGACTCCATCTTTTCAGTTCCAACTCTTTTTCATTCTCATTTTTTTTCTGCTTCAACCATTCTGAAGCATTATATCAATTTCTGAATAAACCGTTCTCTCTTTCCTCTAAGACACAAATAGAAATCCTGAGGAAGAAATCTCAACTCATGATTTCTATATTTGAGACAATTCATTCCTTTCCAATAACGGTTAGCTAATTTGTTCTGTTAAACTCTATCCCTTCTGGGAAAAAAGAAATCAAATAATATCTCAGTCTCATCAATAAGTTCACATCTGCTTCTCAGCAAAAGCAATCTGAATTTGGGGTAACCAGCTGACTAGCTGCTTTCTTGGGCAGAGGTTGGGCATGGCTTATATATGCTAAGCTTATTGGATGGTGTTTTCTGTAACACTCTGTGTAGATTGTCTTTAACAGTAGTCTGCGCCGTTTCGCTGCCTTCTTCTCAGTGGCTGCTGTACTGGTGACAGTGTACAGTGGTGTGTGTGTGTGGGGGGGCAGTAGAACAGAATTATATGAGAGCAGAGTTTCTTTGCCCATTCTCAGTGAGTGTTACTGTAGTCAGGGATTAATCTCCTAATAGTGACTATTTCTTTGTTTTATGATTTTATAACTTGGGATATTATTGGGAAAGCTGGCTCTCTGAATTATGACTACAGTCAGAGTTGGCTTTTGAAATGTCCTCTGCAGAAATCAAGACTTGTTTGTAAATTAAAAATTAAAAATATAAGTGGTCTTTTTGCATTGGCTGATTCTATCCATGTACATTTTATTGAGTGTTGAATTCACCCCAGTAGAGCCAAATTTCCCATTCAGACTGATTGCAGCCAAGCATTTACTAATAAGACAGTGGTGCGGTTTGTCCCTTCTAGTGTGATCTGACTTAGAACCCAAGAAAGGCAGAACTCCCAGAAGGAACATGCTTTTTCTTCCTGATGCCATTACTTTTTAACTTGAGATTTCCACTCTTCTTAGTTCAACCCATAAAATAGAGTTAAAACAATTTGAGATAATGAGGAAAAGTTCCACTAGGAAAAAAAGAGCATGGTTTCTGGAAGACCATGTTCCTTCTCCCAACACAGCACAGACTTTAAAGGTCATCAACTTCAGTGCATGCTCTAGGAGCTCAACAAACCGCTTGAGGCCTGCAGCATTAGGTGAGCTACCTGGGACACTACTGAAAAGCTCACTCTGGAGATCCAGGGACAAGAGAGATGGTGGGCTGAACAACTCAGCTAACACATAGGCTCAGATCCATGATTTTGATTTGGCTCACCCCAAAATCTGCCTCATCTGTGAACTGCTCGAGTGTGTGAATGGGCCATTACTATAGATGCCATGCTGCAAGATCTTCCCCATCCAGGGCAACAACAGGAAAACCAGGAGGAGCCCCAGGGAGGATCCATTATTTTGATGGTGTAGAAGAAGACAGAGGCCACCAACCAGAGTGATGACTCATTGTAACAACATTTACAGGTAAAGAAGTGCAGACAAAAGAGGTTACTGTGTGACATACTGTGACACACGATGGCTTCCACAACCATGCTTTGTTTTATTTTGTTTATTTATTTTTGTGTTTTTATTTTCTTTTGGGTGGAGGAGATTGCAAGGGCAGAGGATGGATATGAAAAGGAGGGAGATGAGTGAGATTGGGGTGCCTGGTGTAAAACTCTCAGATAATGTTTTATTTTAAAAAGCATTTTTTTTCTTCTTCCCCCTTGTATTCTACTTTAAAATGAAATATTATATTTTAAAATGAAGGTCAATTAGCAGTCCTCTTTGACAATGTGCCCATGAAAGAGCCTCGGAGGCTGCCTTGGAGTCTAGCCAACCGAATCAGTTAGTAACCCTGGACTTTCTGTGAGTTTGAAGAACATATGTCCATTTTTAAACAATTATATTGGGTTCCTGTTATTGTAGCTAGTGTAATCAGGCATCTATACTGAGGGAATCATAGACCATTAGATCCACTGTCTCAGTTGGGGTTACCATTGATGTGATAAAAGATGATGGTCAGTTGGAGAGATAGCTCAATAATTGAGTATGCATGTCACCTCCAGAAGGCCCAACTTCAACGCCCAGTACCATGTCATATGACTAGCAACTGCCTGTAACTCTAGCTCAAAGCCAAAGCCTTTGTGGGCACGTGCATTCATGTGTATACAGACTTACACATAAATAAAAATAATGAAAAAATGTTTTCTTTTGAAAGGTAGGACATGGTGATTGATACACACTTTTAATTCTAGCACTCAGGAAACAGAGGCAGATGGATATCTGTGAGTTCAACGCCAGCCTGGTCTACTGTAGGACCATGAAAGGCAACCTGGTTCCTGGTTGAGCTAAAGTTGGAAACCCCGGTGACCCTGAGGAACGGCAGGCGTTTTGCGATACTCCTGGACACTAGGATCCTGACATGAGGCCACAGACCTCCATAGGTTTGTGTCCTTCAGTCATGTAAGGGCAACTCCCCAAATACCTCCACAGGTAGAGGTCACAAAGCCTCAGGACAGATCTTCATTTTAATGAGGTACCTAAAGGCCTGGAGGCTTAGCCAATAAACTCCCTTCCTAGACCCTCCTCTCTGCAAAAGGTATTTAACTTCTGGTCCACCCTGAGAACTAGGGTACAGTTTTATTCATCTCCTTTCCACCATGACAATAACTGTCTTAAAACCATGGACTGCCTCTTTTCATCAGGATCTGCCGTGGGAAGCAACAGAACAGGCCTTCGCCCAAAGAGCTGACTGTCTAATATCCCACAGAAGGCCTCTCAGCATTCCAGCCATGGCCTCCACTAAGCCAAGCCGCTTGCCAAACAAGCTGAGGATTTTCTCCTCCCCCCACCCATCCAGCCGGAGTGCCCCCCTTTTCCCTTTGTCCCTGGGCTAGATCCAGCCTGTGGACCCCATTCCATTTTCAGCTCTCCCACAGCATCCAGAGGCACCTGGGTGCCTAAGAGTGTGAGAACCAGACAGCCCCAGCCTCCTTGCAGGCCCAAGGACCCCCGAGACAGCTCTAGTGTCCCTGGGACCTCAGACTGTGCTCCCCCAACCCCAAAGTGGTGTCCCACAGCTTCCTATAGCCTGACACTCACCCAGGACTGGTGCCTGTGCCAACACAGCGCAAGCGCAGTCAAAACTCCTTCGTCCTGCCTCTCCGAGAGGCTCAGCCCTGTGGCGGAGCTGACGTGGGACACACAAACCCTACAGTCTACATGGTGAGTTCCAGGACAGCCAAGACCACATAGAGAGACTCTCAAAAATCTAAACCCAAACTAACAATTTTTTTTTACCATGACCCAAAATAACTTGTAGAAGAAAGGGTTTATTTCTCTTATACATCCATATTATAGTCTATCCTTGAAGGATCTCAGGGAAGAACTCAAGTCAGGAATTTGGAAGCTGAAACTAATGCACAGTCAACAGGAAATTGTTAATTACTGACTTGCTCCTTATGAGTTTTTTACAGTATCTAGGGCCACCATCCCACTGGAGCTACCATACACAGTAAACTGGGCTCTCCCTCCTCAATCATCAATCAAGAAAGGGCCTCACAAGGCCAGCCTGGTCTACAGAGTGAGTTCCAGGACAGCCAGGGGGATACAGAGAAACCCTGTCTCGAACAAAAAAAATAAAAAAAGAAAGAAAGGGCCTCATAAACCAATGTGGTAGGGGTACTTTCTTAATGAGACTCCCTCTTACAAAGGACTCAAGTTTGTGTCAAGTTGACATAAAAGTAGTCAACATGCCCACAAATACTCTATTATTATTGAAAAACAATATTTCTAAGCATGTGAGATGGAGTCTTGAAGAACTTTGCTTTTGTGTTAATAAAAATTAATATTATCAAAGTTGGGATGTTGTAGAACCTTTAGACGCTTACTTGTTGTGAAAGGTCATTGGTAGGGTCACAGAGGGGACATAACCTGGCCCTTGTTTTAGTGGCCCTTGTTTTGCTTTGTGGTCCACCGTGGTGTGAACATCCTCTGGCACATATGCCTGCCACCATGAGTATACCTTTCTGTCATAACAGACTGAAACCTGACACCATGAGCTGATCTTGGACTTTTTCCTTTTGTTCTATTTTTTATTGGATATTTTCTTTATTTACATTTCAAATGTTATCCCCTTCCCCAGTCTCCCACTGCAGAAACCTCCTATCCCATCTTCCCTCCCCCTGCTTCTATGAGGGTGTTTCTTTACCCACCCACACACTCCCACCTCCCTGCCTAGCATTCCCCTACACTGGGGCATCTAGCCTTCACAGGACCAAGGGCCTGTCCTACCACTGATGCCCAACAAGGCCATCCTCTGCTGGAGTTATAGGTCCCTCCCTATGCAGCTGGAGTTATAGGTCCCTCCATATATACTCTTCAGTTGGTACTCAATCAGGGCATATAGATTCTTTTGAATCTTTCTTCCCTATTAGTCTCTTTCCAACATTCATGTCTATTTCATTTGTGTCTCTCCAGGTCTGGCCAGGGCTTTCTGTGTAGTTAGGGGCCAGAGCTTAAGGAATATATCAGTGGGAACAAAACTGAAGACAGCTGTTACCCCTCTCCCAGAATCTATCAGTAGCCTGTAGTTCATCAGTAAGGTGTAGTGTCCCATAAACCCTACTTTCATTCATGTATGGTTGTTGAAGCACTTTTCTGTAGACCTACAGATGGAAGGTCAGAATTACTTTCGTTGCATCCTATCTAGAGGACAGAGTTTTAAAGTTTCTCCTTGTCTTTTGGCTGTTAAAGTCTTTCATTCTCTCTTCCACAAATTCCTCTGAGCCTTGGATGAGGAGTATAAATCACTCCTTTAAGGCTGAGGTTTCATCTGTCACTTACTCTCAGCATCTGTGGCAGCCAGGAGTTTCTGCATTCACAGCAGTTCACTGCAAATAGGTTTTTGATTAGGGTTGAGAGTAGCTTTTGTCTAAGGCTGTAGGCATAGATACTTTGGAGGCAGATTGATGCTATGTCCATTTAGCTAACCGTCACTAGTAGTGTTTTTTTTTTTTTTTTTTTTTTTTTTTTTTTTTTTTTTTTTTTTTTTTTTTTTTTTTTTTTTTTTTTTTTTTTTTTTTTTTTTTTTTTTTTTTTTTCTTTTCCTCCTGGGGCATGGGTTTGTTTATTTTTAACCAGGCTTCACTTAAATTTTTTTTTTTAACTTTCTGGTGAATCATGATGTTTCTTGGCTTGTGATAACAAAACTTTAAATTCTCTGTTCATCTTCCCATAGTCTTTACCCTGGGTTTTCATATCATCTGGTTATTGAAAGATATTTAATTTACTTTGTGAGTGTATAGTGTGAGGAGCGAGGGTTTCATGGAACAGGTATTGTTAGAAGACAATTTGACAGAGTGTGTTCTGTCCTCGTATGTGGGTCCCAGGGACTGATCTTGTGTGGTCACAGATTATATTTAGGCTGATTTCTAATTCTAGAGTAGGATTTATTACCTTGGTCTATGTATACTAATTATATTTAAATGAATCTTTATGTGAGGATATCAGGGAATAGGGCCAGGATGTGTTTTTAGACACAATTCACCCCTCTGCACTTTCTGGGGCTGGGATTTCAGTGTTTCCCAGGTCTACTATGAGCCCTGGGTTTATTTTCCTAGAAAAAAAATGATTTTAACATGTTTTAACTGTATTTGTTAACTGGGGCCAAAGCTAGGTATTTATATCCCTACCTATTTAGCATACTGCCTGGAACATAGAAGAAAAATTGACAAGTATTACTTAAATGATGGATTTCAACCAGTTTGTAGAAATAATGAGGTAGTAACATTTGGGTTAACATGGAGAAATATTCTATTTCTTTAAAGTTAAGTATGGTTTTTACTTGACTATTGTATGGGTCAAGGTTAGCATTAATAAAAAAAACATTCCTTTGCATTCAAACTCCCCAACATCAATATGTAAATACATATTCCCAAACTAATCTACACAGAAGGAGATAGAGTATGAAATGATCTCTGTTAGTAAAAGAGGACTGCACGTTGTTAGCTGGTAACTATGGCAGTGGGAGAGAGAACATGAAAAATAAGGCTGACAGAATGGGCAGGAGAGAGAGAGTAGCAGCCCAGATTGTGAGCAAGAAGATGAGCAGTGGGCTCAACTGAGTTGCTCAGTGAGCAGCAATTGAATCCCATTGTTGCATATGAAGAAGGGTCTGTCTAACTGTACATTCCAGTTGCTGCCCAGTAGCCCTGCCTACTCAAGAGTAAAATGTCTTGCAAATCCTTTTCCTACTTAGTGCTTTGGGAAATGAAATGTGGGCTAAGCCATGCACATCTCTGACATAATAATGTAGCAAGTTAATAGCAGCTTTTGTGCACAATGGGGAAACATGTCCATGATGCAGTGAATCTGAGAAGGCATCCAGAATGAAGGAAGTGGCATTGTAAATATATGAAATAGGAGCTTGAGACATCTTCCTTTTGCATTAATGGGAATTTGGACAATGGAGATTAACTACTAGGGACTTAAAAGATGGTTGAATTGCATATGTGCACATGTGTGCGTGCACACACACACATGTACACACATGCACTCACACACACAGAGATACACCTGTTTTTTTTTTTTTTAAAACCGTTTAAGATGTATTCAGGAAAAAAGATGCAATGAATGCTTTACCACTATCACTAAAAGATTACTGATAGGGACATAGTGTTGGGTGTGGTAAAAAGGTAGGCCAAAAGCTGAGATGCAGGACCTGCCACTAGGACATCCATGTATTTGCTGCTGCTTTGGGGAGGTTGACTTTATTCAAGAGAACCAAAACAATCCCTTTAAGGAGTTAGAGGATAGATAGAGAAAACAGTTAGATGCCTTCACAGGGCATTGCTTGGCTTTTTGTCTTTCTCTCCCATTTTTCAGTATGAAACACAACACCTCAAACACAGAGACTACCTCATCTTACTGTTGCTCACAATTACCTCAAATACAAGTTTCTCCCTAATTTAGTCTGTGATTGACTGGGTTAGTCCTACGATACTTTCTTTCAGTTGAGTTTGCACTGTACTGATAGACACACTTATGTCAGGCAGTTGCACACTTTCTTCTTCAGTGCTAGGGACTGAACATAAGTCTCACATTTGCTAAGTAAGTGTGCAACTTGAGCCACACCCTGACCCAGGCTGTTGGTGTTTGAACACTGTTATCTATGCGTCAGTGTTTCTAAGATTCAAGGGCTCACTGCAATGCAAAGTAACTTTTAGTGGGAAAATTTCATTATTTCTATGGGTTAACTCTGAAATGAGGTAATTTGTGGGACATGATAGCAGAACAGAGGCTATACTAGCCTTCCACGTATTTAAACAAGGTCAGAGTTCATCTTGTGTGCAACCCTGGCCTATGTTCTGTTTATGGAGTGTATACTCTTAGTGTCTTACTGGTTTCTCAGAAACCTTCAGTGGGTTTGAGTTCTACATGTAAAAATTCCTGGGAGCTGTTGCTTCCATCCTGAACAGAACTCTATATTAACTTTCTCTAAGAGAGATTCAAAGTGTTCTTCAAATTGCGCCTGGCATGCAAACCAGACTTAAAATAAAGTTCCAGATGGAGACACCTACACAAATGTACAGAGTGAACAGCTAAAGAAAACAAGTAAATGTCATCACCACGCTGGGAGCTGGAAGTTCTATAAAATTTTGCATTGGTAAGTTGAGGGCTCACACTGAATCTGTACATTATTCTAGGTAGTATAGCCATTCTAACAAAAACTAAACTTTCAACCCACAAACATGTAATGTCTTTTTACTTATTTGTACATTAATTCATGTTTTAAACCAGTTTTATATATTTCCAATACATGATTTCCCCAAATCTTTGGTTAAGTTTATTTCTAAGAGATCGATTTTACTTTTTTAATTGTTGTAAATGGGATTATTTTCTTGATTTATTTTTGAAGAGTTCATTAACAATATGTAGGATAATTTATAGAAATGCACTGATTTTGTCTCTTACAATTTTTCTGCTCTTATTTACTAGTGGAGAAGGAGAATAACACAACACACACACACACACACACACACACACACAGAGAGAGAGAGAGAGAGAGAGAGAGAGAGAGAGAGAGAGGTGGGAGAGGAAAGAAGACTATGATTGAGGAGGACTAATTCAGGGTGACAGAAGATAGCATTAGAGAGGGTGAGAAATACAAATATGGCATTTTCTCCCATGCCAGGTAACATGGTTTGAATCAGAATGTCCCTGAAAGGCTCATGAATTAAACCTTGTCTCCCAGATGATAATATTACATTGAACCTTGTCTCAGATAGGTTTACTATTGCTGAGATCAGACACCATAACCAAATGCAGCTTGGGGAGGAAAGGATTTATTTGGCTTACATATCCACATCCCTGTTCATCATCAAAAGAGGTCATGGCAGGAACTCAAATAGGGCAGAAACCTGGAGATAGAAGCTGATGCAGAGCCCATGAAGAAGTACTGTTCACTGCTTTACCCTTTATGACTTGTTCAGCCTGCTTTCTTATGGAACCCAGGAACACCAGCTAAGGACTAGCACCACCCACAATAGACTGGAACCTCACCCATCAATCACTAAGAAAATGCCCTTCAGACTGGTCTGCAGCCCATATTATGAAGGCATCTTCTCAGTTGAGGTTCTCTCATCTCAAGTGACTTTAGCTTTTGTCAAATTGACATAAAATTATCCAGGACAACCTTCCTCTACCTGGAGAAATTGGGCCACTGGAGAATGTTCATGGGTGAATTGTTCCTAGCTCTGTCTTAACATGCTTTCTCTGCTTCCTCATCTTCCAGGAACTGAGGAGCCACTGTCTCCTGCTGCTTCCTCCCAGCACAGAGCATCCTGAGCCACCATGCCATCCCTGCCATGGGCTCGTCTGTCACTGGCCTGGGCTCAGGCTAGTGAAGCCTGTGGTCATGGTGACAGTGTACATCCTTGGGTCTGGGAGTTCCAGTCTCAAGCATTAGTTTGTTGGGTTAATAGGCTACAGTATCAAACATGGTGGTGAGATATGTCTGGAGGTTTACCAGGGACTACCTGGAGTTTGAGGATGTGGGCTTTCCAGTGCCGAATTTCACTGAGAGAGCCTCAACCTTAGGGTTCAGGAAAAGTATTATTATACTCCTTGCTCCTAAGTGGAGGGTGTATTCTGTGCTATCTGTGATGAGGGGAGAGGTAACGCACATTCAACACTCTCCTCCCTTCCCTCTCCAATGCTGCTTTTCTTATTCCTGCTATGTCCCCAAGTGCTGGAATGTCCCTTTCAACAAAAGCCAAATGAGACAAGCTCACAGACCTTCCACATGAAATGAAGAAAACTTCAAAGTTATTTTGCTAATATCAGAAAAAGACTCATCATTCTTGCCAGTTAAACAGTCATTATAGTGCTAGATTGGTCCCAGTTGGAACTATTAGGAACTATTAGGCAAGAGAAAGGAATGAGGAACAGGGGAAGTGTAAAGGGGACAAAGACATGATCTTGTTAGAATGCATGCTTTCGCACATAGGAAACCTTGAAGCCTCCTCCTCCTCCTCCTCCACCACCCCCCCTCTCTCTTTCTCTCTCTCTCTCTCTCTTTCTCTCTCTCTTTCTTTCTCTCTCTCTCTTTCTCTCTCTCTCTCTCTCTCTGTGCATGCACATGCATGTGTGCATGCATGAAGACTGTGCATATGACAGAAAGCATGTGCTATTTGTCTTTCTCAGTTTGTCTTCTTTCATTTGTCATGATGACCCCCAGTTCCATCCATTCTTCTGCCAATGATATTGCTTAATTCTTCTTTACAACTGAATAAACACAATTGGGTTGAAGGAAGTGTTTCAAATTGAGAACAGGAAAATTGGGTGTTTGTTTAAATTCTATATTTTTTAATGGTTTTTAAAAAAGAGGCCACTACACTATTTTGAATGATTATCACACTCCTTTTATCTATTGACCTGTTAATGGGAATCTAGGCAGATTCTACAACTATACTATTGTGAACATGCAGTAATAAATACAGAAGTGTAGACATGTCTGTGGAACCCTAACACACACACACACACACACACGGTGTAGGGAGAGGAAGAGAGATTTGGGGAGTGGTATAGTGAGATTATATAGCAGCTCTATTTTTAGGTTAAATTTTCTTGATTTTTTTCAGAAGCAAATTGCCCCCTTGATATAAGTTTTATTTTCTAATTTATGTATTTAATTAATTCTATGTGTATGTGTGCTTTGCTTGTATAGATGTATATATGTGCCTGGTATCCACAGAGCCAGAAAAAGGCAACAATTCCCCTGGAACTGTATGTAGTTAAGGACAGTTGTGAGCCACCTTGTGTGCTCTAGAGATTGAACTGGGGGTCATCTGCAAAAGCAAGGAGCACTCCCAGCTGCTGAGCCATCTCTCTGGTCCTCTCTGCTTTTAGGTTTTTGGAGGCCTTCCATCCTGACTTCCACAGTGGTTGTACTTCCACAGTGTCTTAGGGTTCCTCTTGCCCTGTATCTCCACTCGTGTTTGTTGTTTGTTTTCTCATGGCAGCCATTTCAACCTGGCTTAGGTGAACTCTTAGTTGATAAGAACATTGGATATTTTTTTTCAAGTAGCTGTTGGCTTGTATTTATTTTTGTAATATTCTGAGAAGTTGCTGCTCAACAATTTTTTGTTAACTTTTAAAAAACAAATTGGCATTTTCCATTTTAAATGAAAATATAACTATATCGCTTCCCACTTCCCTATTTCGCTCCAACTCCTCCCTAGTCCACCATAGACTCTCAATGTGAACGCCTGTTTTTCTGTTATTGTTGCATATGTACTCTTCAAGCAGTATAAGTCAGCTTTCCCTTTATCTGCTCTAGATCTTTCCACTTAATGATACTTATCCTTTTCTACATTTCAATCAAGTTGTTCCCAATCTTGAAATACAATGTACTTTTTCAACTGCCATTTAACTTATATTCAACAGCGAGGCACTCCTGGTTTACTTCCAACCATCTCCCTGCTATCATATAAAGGAAGACTGCCATTATTCTCGGCTACAATGCTCCCGAGTACCTGTAAGTGACATCACCCAAGCCTCAGACACTTACCTAAATTTAGTTGAGAATAAGAGGCTTCAGAGTGATAAGCCTAAAATTCTCCAAGAACTCCCCAAGAACAAAAGCAGCCCAGGCTGGGAAGGAATGCAAAGTATTTTATGGTGATGAATTGTGGTAATTTGACTTGGCACTTTGGACAAATACTGTAGGGCTTATTTTTTTATGAAGGGATAAAATGGTGAGTTCTGAGCTTGGGTAATTCATCCAACACTTACAACAGACTGGCTGCAAGAACCTCTGTGGAGTCTGTCTTCTGACCTCCAGTTCCACACTTTTTTGTGTGAGTTCAAACCACTCCTTCCCTTTTGGAGACTTTGCCTCTCCCATTCCCACTGACAGGTTGACAATATGGAGCAGAATAACTGGGACATCACAGAGAGAAGTCCTGGCTCTATCCTGCCTCCTCAATATAGCTGAATGGGGGCTGTAAATAGCTCATTGGTTTGCTGGTCACTCTGTCTGCAGTCAGTTCCTTTCTCTACCCAGCAAGTGGCTTGCAAAACATGTTTGCAGCCCATTTGTTCTTGTTCTCAAGGAGACAGCCAATATATATTTGGCAAAGTACATTATAGTAGAGACTCTACTTCAAAGGCAGCAGTTGGATCAAACTATGTTGAAAAATCCCTACTAACCTGTCATAAATTTAATCCTTGTGAGTACAGTCAATATTTTTCAAATGCTAAAGACTCTTGCTTCCTCCTTGCTATGCAATCCTTATCTCAGCAATGTGGACTAAAGGAGCTGGTCTATAGAAACCATCCAGACTGATGACTTGAATGACTTTTCCATTTCATATGTGAATAGACTACTTTTGCTATTTGCAGATATGTTGGCCATATGGAATCCTTTTTAGAGCTCTGTGCACCAAGGATTCTGCTTTTGTTTTGTTTTTGCCAGACAGTAGCTACTTCAACTTAATAATTCTAAAGAAAATCCCTTCTTACTTTAAGTACAAATTTAACATTTCTCTCAATGAGAGCAAAGTGTGAAAGAAGTAAAGAACTCTCTATAGAAGTAAAGTTTTTGTGGGTTTGTTTCTGGTTTTAAATTGAGGACAACCAAATCAACTTTGTATAAAAATCAACTAATAACCCTGTTCAAAATACAAATTATTTTGTTCTTATATCTTATATTGAAATTTAGTGATTAAAAGATATACGAGGGTTTGGAACTGGTACCTTGAAGGGTGTGAAAACAAGATTATACTAGTGATGCATATGCTTAGAAAATATATTTTATTTATTCCGCATTTCACTGACCCCTACTTACCCATGTGCTTATTACACCTCTATAAATTGTTGCTATATATTAGAAGTACAGCGAGATGTTGCTGCTGAACAACTATATGTCACTGTGTGTTAGCTGTCTTTGGTCATATATTATAAAAATATACAATCATGGTGCAAGAAGAGAACCACCTCTGCAAAGCTGTCCACTGACTTCTACATGCTGCTGCTGAACAACTATATGTCACTGTGTGTTAGCTATCCTTGGTCATATATTGTATAGAAATATACAATCATGGTGCAAGAAGAGAACCACCTCTGCAAAGCTGTCCACTGACCTCCACGTGGGCACTATGGCATATACACACCCCATGAAAAATACATAAATAAAGTAATAAAAAGTTTTAAAATAGGCGATCATAATGTAGGCTGTTAAAAGCAAGGTGAGGGGCACATGCAGAGTGCATTGGACTCGCAACATAGGAGAGCATATTCATGCAGATGCATTATTCATTTCTGCCGTCCTTCCATACAGTCTTCCTATCATTTCAAGTGCTGTTTATTCAACAGGTACTAGTCAAGGTTCCGGAGTTTCCTTAGTGAACACAAAACCAGTTCCAGTCCTTGACAAAAGTAAATAAATAAGTTACATATGATTATTATAAGTGGTGTAAAGGAGTTTAGCAGAGTGCTGTGCTATAAGATAGACTAATAATGTATAGACTACAGGATATTGGAGTATCAAGGAAAAGCTTTCTGAGAATATCCTATTATAGGTAAATTTCCAGTCATCAAAAGAGCTTTCTAAGAGCAGGGAAGAGTGTGTAAAGGCCCTGAGGTATGAAGAGTTTGACAAGTTCAAGATATGGTAAGGGATATGATATATGTAAATAAGAATAAAAAAGTAGAATTGGAAAAACAATAGATAAATATGCTTCTGCTTCCAGGCTTAATCAAAGAGCCCTCTTCCCGATGAGTAGAGGTGGTTGCTGAGACTTGTGGCTATAAAAGATGCTGGGAATATGTGATGGATAAGTGCTCAGCCTCCAGAAAGACATTCATACCATGTGCTCTAAAGCTCCAGGAATCCTGCGCAAGAGGTGGTGGGGAGAACGTAAGAGCCCGAAGATAGGCAGAAGGGCCACGAAGGGCCATCTTCTGGGTAAGACAGACATGCTGCAATCATGAGCTCAATCATGTGTGTGCTGGAGTGAGCCAACTCCAGACAGATCAGGAATAATGTGAGCATGAAGAAGCAGCTCATGAGGTCCCCAGCTCTCACTAGAAAACTATTTGCTACTGATAGGTCTAGGGAGAAGGGGAGTCATTCTCTTCAACTGAGCACCCACTCATGACCCCACGAGATGACAATGGGTAGTTCTGAGCCAGTCTCAGAGATAGTCCTGGTCAAATTAATGAGTCAGCAAACAAACCCAAGTCCTGTATCTGGGAAAATGAACAGTAGGGAGGGGTTAACAGGGATAGGAGAGAGATAAGCAAGGCTAGCTAGGAAGAATAAATTGATCAGAATACATTGAGTGCATGTATAAAGTTGCCAAAGAATTTTTTACTAAATTTATTTATTTATTCACTTTGCAACCCAACATCAGCCCTTCCTCTCCTCCCAGTACCCTTCATGCAAGTCAACCCCCATTACACTTTTCCCTTCTCCTTTGAGAAGGGGAAGACCTCCCCATCAAGTTGATGTAGGACTAGGTACATCCTCTCCCACTGAGGCCAGACAAGGGGTGAGGGATCTACAGGCAGGAAGCAGGCTCAGGGACAGCCCCTGTGCCAGTGGTTGGGGAACCCACATGAAGACCAAACTGCTCATTAGCTACTTACGTTCAGGTGACCTAAGTCCAGCCTGGGCTTGCTCTTCGGTTGGTCCTTTAGTCTCTTGGAGCCCTCTATGGTCCTGGTTAGTTGACTCTGCTGATATTTCTGTGGAGTCCCTGTCCTCTTTGGGTCCCTCAATATTTCTCTCAAAGGTTCTGTAAGTCTCCCCAAGTTCCATATAATGTTTGGGTATGAGTCTCTGCATCTCTTCCCATTGGCTGCTGGGTGGAGCCTCTCGGAGGACAGTTACGGTAGTTTCCTGTCTGTAAGCACAATGGAGTATCATTAACAGTGTCAGGGATTGGTGCTTGCCCATGGGATGGGTCTCAATTTGTGGCAGTCATTGGTTGGCTATTCCCTCAGCCTCTCCTCCATCTTTGGCTTTGCATATCTTGTAGGCAGGACAAATTTTGGGTCGAAGACTTTTGGGTCAAAGGATATTTGCTGTACTTATCCCTCCCCTGGCAATCCTGCCTGTTAAGGAACTTCAGCTAGAGTCACAGCCAAAGAAATCTTAGTCAATAAATAATTTAAAAATCCAGAAAACCAAAGTAGAAGTAAGCAGATGGATAATTTGGAAACTTAAAAAAAAAGTGGACCCACCCCGCCATCTCTCCTCTGAACCCAGCGGTCGCACCTAGGGCCTGCCCTGTGCTTCGCATAACCCAGGACTTTAAGATCTCATCAGGGTTACGCGTGAGTGGACTTCAGTGGAGGTTTGGGGAGCAGTGGGCCAGCAGTTGCCTGCAGGGGCAGGATCTGAGAATTCCGCCCCGCCGGAGGCTGGGCCTGACCCAGCCCGAGCTCCACCCACCCCGCCATCTCTCCTCTGAACCCAGCGGTCGCACCTAGGGCCTGCCCTG
>LR750512.1:291017-305912 GCA_902729485.2 Mus minutoides | reverse complement strand
AGTGGGAAGAGAGGCCCCTTGGTTATGCAGACTTTATATGCCCCAATACAGGGGAACGCAGGGGCCAAGGGGTGGGAGTGGGTGGGTAGGGGAGCAGGGCCGGGAGGGGGGAGGATATAGGGAACTAGCTGGATAACACTTGAAATGTAAATGAAGAAAATATCTAATAAAAGTAGTAAAAAAAAAAAAAGAAAAAAAAGTGAGGTTTATTTTCAATAGATGATGGTCTATCAGTCATTTTGTTTGCTTGTTTATCTATCTATCTATTTATTTATTTATTTATCTACCATATTTTACATCCCAAGTGCAATTTTTCTTCCTTCATCTTCTCCCAGCTCCTGCCTCCTATCTTCCTTCTCCTCCAGACACACCCCTCCTTCAGTATCCCTTCAGAAAAGGGCAAGCCTCCCAGGGATACCAACCAATCGTGGCATATCAAGTTCAGTAAGACTAGGCACCTCCCCTCATATCAAGGCTGGACAAAGCAATTTTGCTTCTAAAAGGAGGCAAAAGGGTCAGAGACAGCCCCCACTCCTTCTGTTATGTTCTCCACAAGAAGACCAAACTACACAACCATAACATATTCACAATGCCTAGGTCAAACCCATGTAGGCTCTGCAATTTTCCTGTGAGCCCTTATAAGCCCAGGTTGGTTAATTCTATGAGTTTTCTTGTGGTATGTTTGACCCCTCTGGCTCCTAACACCCTTCTTCCTCTTCCACAGGATTCAGAAGTCTCTTATTCCTTTCTCCTAAAGCTGAAATGGCTTGGTAGCCTATGGTTCTCATTTGAACTTTGCCACATGAGAGAATTTACCTACTCAGAACTTCCTGCACAGTTTCCCCCTACACTTTCGAGGTCCTAAGAAGGTACTTTCCAGATGCAAGTCAGGTAATTATTCAGCTAAATGCCCGGATGTGTGTAAATGGACATATTAGGTATTCAGGTTTTCCCCGGGGTCTTTTCTCAAATCAAAGCTCTCTCTTTGGTTTATAAACTCGTGTGGAGTTGAAGGCAAACAGTCTGGTGCTTCTGACTCATCTGCATTTAACTCATTACCATGTTATTCTTTTACAGTGGTCTGAAGTTTAAGAAATCTCTTGGGACTTATTTATTTAAACAAGAAAAAAAAACCCATTTAACTTTAAAAGTCCCTTTTAACTTTTTCATCTTAGGAGCAGGAAATTATGATTTCATAAATACAAATAAATGAAAAAAACCTAAGTCAGTTGGCAGCATAATGATTTACGATGCTGGTGTTGCTCTTAAGTTAACTAAATAGATGCCACAGGTCCACACCACAAGAAAACAGCCTTAGTCTCACAACCAATGGTTGTCTCTTTTGTAAACTGGAGCACACCACAGTGCCAGAGTTTCCAACTTTATTTCTTCACTTTGTCTCAATGTTAGGCTGTCAGACCTCAGAGATTCCTAAAGTATCAGTCCTGTAATAAAAGGCAGCCAAGCCATGACTGCAATCACGCTGACATGGTCTGAATAGACCTTTGTAGGAGCTGGTTTCATTGGCTAAAGAACTTGGGGTTAAAAGATGGGGTTTATGAAAAAGAACATCTTTATTGGTCTATGCGACACCAAAAGCTCACAGGTAAAAGGAAATGCAGGTATAAGAGACACAGAAGATCAAACAAGAGTCTCAGATTTAGAGATGCTAACAGCATTGATGATCGCCTTCATGAAATGGCAGCATGGGGAAAGTAACTTGACAGATGCTGCCAGGTTCCAGTGGGGCCCTCTAAGGACATGCCCTTGCTAGTATCGCTGTATTTGAGAATATCTAGGTCTTAGACTAGGCCAGAGGACAGTCCTAAACCAAGCCCTATGCTGAAAGCTCACAGTTCTCTCCCTGGCCTGTCCTCAGCTGTGTCCTACACAGGAATCTGGTGGATTGACTGAGCCTTGCTACACTCGGCAGGATGGAGATGGAGAAGGAACATTTGTTAGGTAACTCAAGGCATTGTTTCTACAAGAAGAGACAGTAAATGCTGAGTGAAAGCTACCCAACAACATGTAATGAAAAGAAACGAGCTTAAATAGTCATAGATAAGTAAAGAGTTATGTAAATGGCCACACTGCACATACTCATCTGACATTTGAATCTCTATGGAGAAAGTGGGACCGCAAGTTGGATCAAAGTCTCCATTTTGTCATAAATTACCGAGTCCACTCTGCCAAGTCCTTTCACTTCCCTGCGCCTCAGTATCCTCATTTCTAAAAGGAAGGGCTTGAACTCCGTGTTCCCTCCAAGTTTCTCCCCCTGGCTCTGAAATGGTAATGATCCCCAGCTTGCCAAAGCAGAAAGGGAAGATTCTCCTGGCCTAGGATTTCATGGAAAAGAAAACGGAAGCAGACCCAGGTGCAGGGCAGAAAAGGGAGCCAGCAGCCCCTGGGCTATAAAGTGAAGGAAGCAAGCAGGATGCTCAGGGGACTGAGGTCAACCTCGGGACAGGACATCTTCACAAGCTGAGGAGCACCCTCCAGGTTCCTTGGGACTTTGTGAAATGAACACACTGGAGCAGTGGTGAGAGTTGCCATAGAGAGGGATAAATAGACTGTTGTTTGGTGCAGTAACTTGGATTCTGCCAGAAGTCTTCTCACACTCAAAATAAATATTATATATGGCTTCCATCAGTGCTGCTTAATCCAGAAAGTAAAACTTATACAGTGTCTTTTCTGAGGTGTTAGAAATATAATAATTTGAAGCCTGAGAGATGGCATTGTGCTTAAGAGCGCTCTGCTCTTCCAGAGAATCTGAGTTTCATTCCCAATACTCACGTGAGGTAGCTCACAACTGCTTGTGCCTCCAGTTCCCGGGTATGCAACACCATCTCTGGCCTCCCTGAGTAACTCCACACAAGCAGCATGCACCCACACAGAAACATTTCCATACACACAATTAAAGCATCTATGTGAAAAAGAAATACACTAATTTGACATGCCCTTACTCTAATGTGGAGTTCTTAAAATAATATGCAGTTTGAAACTGAAATTTTCTTCGTATGCTAAAAAGGTAACATGAATTACATATGAGCACCTTATAGATATATGTGTATGTATATATGCATGCATGTATGTGTGTGAATGTATATATGTGTGCATGTGTATGTATGTATGTATGTATGTATGTATGTGTATATATATATATCTGTATGTATGTATGTATGTATGTATGTATGTATATAATCATTAGTTCTCTAATAAGATATGTAGTTGCTTGCATTGAGAGAGAAAGGTTTTAAAGATCATTTAGTTCAGGTTATATTGGAGTTTTGAAATAAATATTTCAAGAGTTTTTATGATTTTGCAACATTGGGTAAAAATCTATGGTTCATGCACACCGCCAGTTAACTGACATTACATCAGGTAAAGTAAGAAAAGAGGAATAGAGTCTATGATGTCATTGAATATATAGTTGTTTTTTGCTATTATTTCAAGGTATGTGTAATTCAGTACCTTGCCTTTTCCCTCTCTGTGAATTGATGGTGTTGGAAACAAACAGTCCTTCCCGTCTTGCCACACTGCCTGTGTTCTCATCTCATTCCCCAGCCTTTCACCGATTGGCTCCCATCAGTCTATGAATGATGCTCCAGCATTTGGTGGGCTGAGTTTTCTCCCCAGCTCTTTCTTTACTGATTTTAGCCAAGCGGTACAGACCCTCTGAACATAGTCTTCCCTTATTTGTATTGGCCTGCTTTCACTCTCCCTGCTCTGTACTGTTCCTTTTCTCTTGTTCTGCATGTTTTTATTGGTGAGTTCACGGATTGCCTACTGAGTTTATCAGCTTCCTGTTGTTCGAACAAAATACCTGTTGTTCGAACAAAATACCCGAGATTATCACCTTAAAAAGAATTACTTTTGGTTCACAATTTGAAAGATTTTTGGCCAATGGTTGGATTTTGTGGACCTGTTCTTCTTGGACCTGTGTTCTATACAACTTGGTGACAGTACTTGATAGGCTGGGAGGTAAGAGGGGACTAAGGTCCCAAAACTCCCTTCAAGGGCATGTCCCTAATGACTACAGAGTCTTCCACTCCACCCCTTATTTTATCAGCCCCCAGTAGCACCATGGTGTAATGAATAACTCTTCAAGACATGGATCCTTTGGAAGCACTTGAAATCAAACCCATGGCCTCTTTCTAGGTGTTTCTGTCACTTGCCCATTCACCTCTCCAGCTTGGAGCTCTGATCTGACTCACACAAATAAAACCTTCAGCTAGACTTATGAGTTTAAAGGAAAGTTATTATATTTCCCTTCCTTCTGCCCTTATACCCTCTGATCCTGCACCCATAGACACAGACATAGAAACACAGATACAGACAATGACAGTAAAACAGACATAATAGAAAGACAGACAGACAGACAGACAGACAGACAGACAGACAGACAGACAGACAACAGACAGACATGCACATAAGCATGTTTGTCTGCAGCTAATGGAGAAGCTAGAGAAAGTACCCAAAGAGATGAAGGGGGTCTACAACCCTTTAGGTGGAACAACAATATGAACTAACCAGTACCCCCAGAGCTCCTGTCTCTAGCTGCATATGTAGCAGAAGATGCCCTAGTCGGCCATCATTGGGAAGAGAGGCCCCTTGGTCATGCAAACTTTATGTGCCCTAGTACAGGGGAACACCATGGCCAAGAAGTGGGAGTGGGTGGGTAGGGGAGTAAGGCGGGAGGAGGGTAGAGGGAACTTTCAGGATAGCATTTGAAATGTACATTAAGAAAATATCTAATAATAAAAAAAGAATAACTAGCCATCCATTAACTCAAGAGAGAATCCTGAATGCGGGCTATCAGTTATACTTAATGTATCTTTCCTTTACACTCCTCTTCTCCGTCATTTCCTTTACCATTTTCTTAACTCATACTTTCTTCACCTACCCATTTCACTCTGCAGCCTCTGAACGCCCTTCCTTGTGCTCCGTGACCTCTCTATAACCCATTCTTGCCAGTGCTGCTGCTGTCTTTCACAAGGTGTGACCAGGCCAGCACTCTGCCCCTATGTGTGAGGAGGTCCTGCCCTCAGGATTGAGACCACAGTTCTTACAAAGATAAGATCCTAGGCTTCATGCTACTATGCTTCTAGATTCTCCCTTGGGTTCCCACTGTGTAGTGTGATCATAGTGGCTATTTATAGTTCTCCCAAGTCAATCCTCACTTTCCTTGTCCCTTTCCAGTTGTCAATCTCATTTTCTAAAGCTACTTTACACTCTTTTTTTCCCCCAACTTTTATTAGATATTTTCTTCATTTACATTTCAAGTGTGATCCAGAAAGTTCCCTATACCCTCCCCCCTCCTGGCCCTGCTCCCCTACCCACCCACTCCCACATCTTGGCCCTGGCATTCCCCTGTACTGGGGCATATAAAGTCTGCATGACAAAGGGGCCTCTCTTCCCAATGATGGCCAGCTAGGCCATCCTCTTCTATATATGCAGCTAGAGACATGAACTCAGGGGGTACTAGTTAGTTCATGCTATTTTTCCACCTATAGGGTTGAAGACCCCTTCAGCTCCTTGGGTACTTTCTCTAGCTCCTTCCTTGGGAACCCTGTGTTCCATCTAATAGCTGACTGTGAGCATCCACCTCCAAGTTTGCCAGTCACTGGTATAGTCTCCCACGAGACACCTATATCAGGGCCCTTTCAGCACTATCTTGCTGGCATATGCTATAGTGTCTATGTTTAGTGGCTGATTGTGGGATGGATCCCTGGCAGCCACAGACATTGGGTCCATCCTTTGGATTCAGCTTAACACATGATCTCTGTAACTCCTTCAATGTGTGCTTTGTTCTTAATTCTAAGAAGGGCAAAGTGTCCACACTTTGGTCTTCATTCTTCTTGAGTTTCATGTGTTTTGCAAATTGTATCTTGGGTAATCAGAGTTTCTGGGCTGATGTCCACTTATCAGTGAGTACATGTTATATGAGTTCTTTTGTGATTGGGTTACCTCACTCAGGATGAAACCTTCCAGATCCATCCATTTGCCTAGGAATTTCATAAATTCATTGTTTTTAATAGCTGAGCAGTACTCCATTGTGTAAATGTACCACATTTTCTGTATCCATTCCTCTGTTGAGGGACATCTGGGTTCTTTCCAGCTTCTGGCTATTATGAATAAGGCTGCTATGAACATAGTGGAACATGTGTCCTTATTACCAGATGGAATATCTTCTGGATATATGCCCAGTAGAGGTATTGCAGGATCTTCCAGTAGTACTATGTCCAATTTTCTGAGGAACCACCAGACTGATTTCCAGAGTGGTTGAACAAGCTTGCATTCCCACCAACAATGGAGGAGCATTCCCCTTTCTCCACATCTAAGCCAGCATCTGTTGTCACCTGAATTTTTGATCTTGGCCATTCTTACTGGTGTGAGGTGGAATCTCAGGGTTGTTTTGATTTGCATTTCTCTGATGATTAAGGATGTTGAACATTTTTTCATGTGCTTCTCAGCCATTCGATATTCCTCTCTCAAAGCTAAATTAACATACATTTATGATTCAAATTCAGCTTAGATATCTGTTCCTCCAGGAAGATTTTTTTTTCTGACATGCCCCATTAATTAAAAAACAAATCACCCCTCAGTAAGTTCTAGATCAATATGAAGAACCTCCTCCGCATATCCAGAAAACTGTATTTACGATCCTATTGTATCATGGTTTATAACGTTTAATTTTTTTTTACTAGATTCAAGCTGTGCGAGTAAAGGTCAGGAGGTTTGTATCTTCATTTCTGAGATCTGTCATTTCCCTCATGAAACCTGGGTTGAAAGATGGAACAAATACGCTTATTCACATGCCTGTACACATGTACACAGACCACACACATATTCATCCTACAAACACATTCAATGTGTTTTTATAGGACCATTAACTCTAGGAAATGATGTTTTAATTTCATAATTCAAATGGGTAGTTATTGCTCAGGATAGGTAAGTTTATTTTTTAGCGAACATTTCTAATCTCAGAGGTCAGGTAGCCTCAGCTCATTACATGGCCCCAGCAGAATAAGCCTAGCTTGTGTCTAAAATTGTGAAAAATATCTGTAATATTTGCCAATCAGAACTTTAGAAGTGAAGATTTTCAGTTTGTTTTTCTATATACTGGGATCCACATCAATGACTAGAATTAGAGTTTAATCTCTTTCACATGTTGAATTAATATTCTAGATAATCAATGATTTATTTTCTCTCCTACATTATCATTGTTAATAGTTAGTTCTTTGAAGATGATTTAATTACATCCATGTGTTGGGTAGAATGTGAAGACCGAGATGCATGTGGACAGTGTGTTGTGACCAAAACAGGGAAAGAGATGTCTCCATTTCCAACCACAGATTTTTTTTCTTTTTTTTAATTAGATATTTTCTTCATTTACATTTCAAATGCTATCCCCAAAGCCCCCTCTACCCTCCCCCTGCCCTGCTCCCCAACCCACCCACTTTTGCTGCCTGGCCATGGAGTTCCCCTGTACTGGGGCATATGATCTTTACAATAACAAGGGCCTCTCCTCTCATTGATGGCCGACTAGGCCATCCTCTGCTGCATATGCAACTAGGGACACAGCTCGGGAGGGGGGGGGGTACTGGTTAGTTCTTATTGCTGTTCCTCCTATAGGCCAACCACAGATTTTAAGTGGAGTATTGACATCTGGTAAGTGTACTCCTTTGCTGACTATGGTGTGGTATTTGAGCAGGTGTATAGTGTCTGTTCATCATGATGCCCTACATCTCCTTATTGCTACTTTGTGTCCGTGACCTCAACCCTATAGGTCTGAGAGAGCTCTGGTTACCCCAGTGGGTGTTGTTTCTATTACCTATGACTTTGGTATCTGCTATTCAGCCTTCATTCCCTTCTAATCATCGACCAAGTCTTTCAACCTCCCTGTTGAGCACATAGCCAAGCATCATAAGAATCCTTCCTTCTCTGCCTACTCTCCTTCCTTAATCATCACCTCCTCTAGCCTGAATGCTTGCACAGCTTGCTGCTGCCCCTTCCCTCTCCCCCACCCCCTTAACCCGTTACATCTTGCACCTGAAATGTATCCTAGTAAGATCAACCTTTGGGTTACCATGTGTCTCGTAAACTCACAGAATAAAGAAGGAAACCTAAAGCTCACCACTCAGTGCCTGCTGCACACGTGTTTCCAAATGCCATTGTGACGTTACTTTCTCATTATCTTCATGGGAAAGCCTTTGGATCATGCATTAGACTCTACTGGAGCTTTTTCTTCCTTATTGTTCCTCATGTAATATGGACAACCACTAACTCTTAGGGTTGTTTAATGATTGAATGGAGCAATAAGCAATGTTGGAAAAGCCTTGGTCACAGTCACTACATCTTGTCTGCCCTTGGCATTATTGTGTTGCACTGTTAAAAATACAAATGATAACTTTCTGACACTTCCATGAACATCTCCTATTGTCTGCATCCACACAATAGGCCAGTGTCATCATTCAATGTCTAGGATTTGTTGAGAAGAGAGAGTTTAATAACAGGCACACAAATACTGATGGCTGGAAAGCTCAAAGACAAAACAGCCAGAGCTCAGTTCTCTGCAATGGGAGCCTCCAGTTCTTACCCTTCAAAAGGTGGCAGGCTCTAAGTGTCTTCAGCTTTGCTAAGTTTCAAGGAGACTGTAGACTATGAAGCAGCTGATCTGAGGTGCTATTAGATGGGAGAACCCGTCTTAGTCACTGCCAGGTTCTTACTGCATTCTCCCTTTTCAGCAAAACAATCGCCCAAGCCTTTGGTTACCTCCTGGTGGAGTTTTCAGGGTCAGTTTAAATCCATTGTATTTCTTTTTCTTAAATTGTTTTTTTTATTGATTCTTTGTGAATTTCACATCACACATGCTGGTTCTAGTCCTCTCTCTGTCCCTTCAAATCTTCCCTTTGCCCTTGCAGAGGGGGATTTCATCCTGCTGAGAAGAAAATAAAAATTTAAAAACAAACAAACAAGAATACACTTCACTATGGAAGCTGAAGCGTGTCACACCACAGTGTACCCTTTTACTCAAACAGCTCCACTTACAAGTGTTCATTGCAATGAGTCAGGTTGTGTGGCCAAAGGTGTCACACCAAGTTCTGGCACATTTACTGAGGACAAGGGTCACACACACTTGCCTGTCCTTTATAAATGCACTCAGACTTAATTGCTTGTAATAGTGCTATAAAAATGTTATATTATATAAAACAATTGAACTATAAAATCTAGAAACTTGAGATTTAGTTAGTACCCCAGTACATTGTAAATAATATGTACCTCCATTAATGATGATTGAAAATAACATGATTGCAATAAAGTTTATATTTAAGTCAAAAGTTTTACATATATGTATATGTTCCATTGCATATATTCATTGCATATGAATATATTCCACTGAATATGTGTTATATACATACATACATATATATATATGTGTGTGTGTGTGTGTGTGTGTGTGTGTGTGCATGGGTGTATGTGTGTGTGTGTGTGTGCAAGTGTGTATGTCCAGAGAACAACTTGGAGGAGTTGGGTCCTGGAGATTGAACTCAGTTTGTCAGGCTTGATGACAAGTACCTGTCTTCTCTGAGCCTTCTTCTTAGCCCCAAATATTGTTTAAGAACCAAATAATATTTCTTCCTAAAATACAACTCAGTGTCAATTGTTCCTGAAGTTAACGTTTTTAAAAGTTGCCTTTTCTCCTATTATTTTTGGAGTTATCACTCTGAATGGAGCCGGGGGCCATGCAGAAGTACAGTTTTATTTTTATTGAGGAGTCTCTATTCACCGTACATAGGTGTCTTAATTAGGGTTTTACTGCTGTGAACAGACACCATGACCAAGGTAAATCGTATAAAGGGCAACATTTAATTAGGGTGGGCTTACAGGTTCAGAGGTTCAGTCCATTATCATCAAGGGGGGAGCAGGGCAGCATCCAGGCAGGCATGATGCAGGAGGAGCTGAGAGTTCTACATCTTCATCTGAACGCAGCTAGTAGAATACTGGCTTCCAGGCAGCTAGGATGAGGGTCTTAAAACACACACCCACAGTGACACACTTACTCCAACAAGGTCACACCTCCTAATAGTGCCACTCCCTGGGCCAAGAATATACAAAAACATCTCAATAGGCAAGGCATTAACGGACCAAAGAAATGTCTCTACTCAAGTGTAGCTTTTTGAAGTGAGTTTTCCTAGGGTTATTTAAGCAGTTATGGTGGAGGGGTTACTAACATGGTCGTTATGCTAGCAGGAAGAGTTTCCTGGTTAAGGCAATTGTTAACTGCTTACATGTCCTTTGGGAGGACCAGAGTCTCACATGCCTAGTAAACTGCTCTGTGAGTCCACTTCTCCTCCCACAAGTGAATGTTAGTGGGTCCAAGCTTACGGGATCACAATTACTCTGGCCTGCAGGTTGGGAGAGGGATACGTGGGCACAGGGCTAGGGCTAGTCCCCATATTAAAATCCAAGGTCTGGGGGACATGCATGTAATTCCAGAGAGAGAGAGGAGATAAAAGCCCAGGGGCTTCATGCACAGCTACACTAGCCAAGCAATGAGCTGCAGGTTTAGTGAGAGACCCCGTCTCAAACAAACAAGGATGTGCTTAATGGAAGAAGATCTGGTGTTAACAACTGGTCTCATAAATATACATGTGTGCACAAGGAAGTGTACATGTGCACATAGCAAGCACAAAAGAAAGCAGAAGAATAAACAAGACGTGGCAACATCCATGCCACACATGGAGGTGGAGCTCCACAAGGAGGCGGAGCTCCACAAGAAGAGAGGGAATTTATGTGACAAAGGGAGTTTGATGTGTACAGCGGATTTAGATTTCAGGGTTAGAATGAGAGGCAAGTTTGACTTTTACAAACCAGAATGATCTGGGCAATGATAGCCTCAGCAGAACAAAGCACGGCCCAGATAGATACCTCGGGAGGGAGTCACTGGTTGGAGCCAGGGTGCTTTGCTCAGTGAGTCAAACCCAGCTGCTGTGATTCTTACGACCCGGACAGACTCATTATCTAGATCTCGGAGAAAAGAGGAACTAGAAATTAGGTTTATCCCAAATCATATCCCCCAGCCAGAGCGGAAGGTGTTTTAGCTGAAACACAATTCAATGCTCCTTTTCTGAAGCCAACAGAGCAAACTACTTGGAGAATGACTTGATTCTGGTCTCAAAGACAATGACAAGAAGGTTTACCATGGACCACAGCACTTTTCCTTCTGCGTGTACTCCTATTGTGGAATATACGTTGACTTTCAGAGGGCACTGTTAGTAACTTGATCATTTTGAAAGGTTTTAGCAAAGGAGGGAAGAACAGAAAGAGAAGACATGTTTGCTAAAGGTGCCCCGTGTATACTGTTCAAATTGTATCTGGGGTCATAGTTGATACCAGGAAGTGTTGGAAAGCCAGCTGCTCATGGTGACATGCGGAGTGTCCAAGAACATACAAAACACTGTTATGTTCAGTCCCCAAACCTCTGACTCCACTCCCACCACTCCCTTACTGCCCTGTGAAAACAGGTATTCTAATCATATTCCAGCCCTCCGCTGCTTTTCAGCATTGAGCTCTAGTCGGTGCCTAAAGAGGGGCGGAGGTTCTCGGCTCTCACCCAGAGTAGCATGTTACACACTGCCTTAAAATTTGGATTTTCATATTACCCAGAGGAGAGAGACTCAGAATGGAAAATATTGCCGAAGTTTCCCACCCTTGAGCAGCTGCCTACATTTCTAAAATATATCCTGAGCGCCCTCTTCTGGCTGGAGGGAAGCATAGCTTAAGGGACATGTGAGCATCTGTTTTGTTTGCTTGTTCTTTGATCAATCAGAATAGAAATGGAAGTTATTAAGTGATCAAAAGAGAAAAGCGGTGATGTCTAAGAAGAAACCTCACTTGTGGATTTGCAATGTAAATATAAGCCCCGCCTAATGGGTTCCATGAAAAAGTGTTCTCATGTTGGCCTGAAGTCTTGTTTGGGGATATTTCATCAGAAGACTTGATTGACTGATCATAAATACCTACTGTGAGTGACCAGAACTCATTTAAGTTCTAGTTAGGGTTGGGCAGGTTCCGTAAATTGTAAAACAGAACCCAATGGGAGCTTAAAATGCACTGTCACATTTTAAAGAATTCAAGTATTCACTCGGTAGCTTAGTGACCATTACAGTACTTTAAGGAAAGATGAAGTCTATCAGGCTGGTGTATGAGAACTGAGGTGGACAGAGATCAAGGGAGAGGTTCTCTTTTTATTGTAAAATACTCTGTCATTCTTTCATCAGATTCATGGTTTGTGACAAAGATTAGAAAGTCACAGCTCAGCTACTTGCGACTGGTTCAGGGCTATCACTTTTCAAGGCGGTGGATATCATTGCTCGCTGGATCTGGCATTGACATGGCTATATTCTGGTTGTATCACTGTCTTAGTTAGGGTTTCTATTGCTGCAACAAAATATCATGTCTGACCCAAAGCAACTTGTGGAGAAAAGGCTTTATTTGATCTTAAACTTCCCCATCCCAGTCTATCATTAAAAGCAGCCAGGGAAGGAACTCAAGGCAGAAACCTAGAGGCAGGAACTGAAGTAGAAACGATGGAGCAATGCTGCTTATGAGCTTTGCTCCATCTGGTTTGCTCAGTCTGCTATCTTGGGTAACTCAGGACCTCTTGCCTAGGGCTGGCACCAATCATAGTGGGCTGGGCTCTTTTACATCAATCACTAATCAAGAAATTCTCACAGTATTTTACAAGAATCTCCTAGCTTTTAAGAGACTCATTTATACATTGGTCAGAAATGATGGCTATGAGAGGATATACTTGAAATTGTGAAGATTGAATTTGATGTAAGCAGGATTCTTTGTTTTCAATTTTTATTAGATATTTTCTTCATTTACATTTCAAATGCTATCCCAAAAGTCCCCTATATCCTGCCCCATCCCCTGCCCGACTCCCCTACTCACCCACTCTCCACATCTTGGCCCTGGCATTCCCCTGTACTGGGGGATATAAAGTTTGCATGACCAAGCGGCCTCTCTTCCCATGATGGCCAACTAGGCCATCTTCTGCTACATACACAGCTAGAGACATGAGCTAGGGGGTATTGGTTAGTTCATATTGTTCTTCCACCTATAGGGTTGGAGACCCCTTCAGCTCCTTGGGTACTTTTTCTAGCTCCTCTATTGGGAATCCTGTGTTCCAACTAATAGCTGACTGTGAGCATCCACTTCTGTGTTTGCCAGGCACTGGCATAGCCTCACGGGAGACAGCTATATCAGGGCCCTTTCAGCAGTATCTTGCTGGTGTATGCAATAGTGTCTGCATTTGGTGGCTGATTATGGGATGGATCCCCAACTGCAGCAGTCACTGGTTGGACCATCCTTTTGTCTCAGCTCCACACTTGATCTCTGTGACTCCTTCAATGTGTGCTTTGTTCTTAATTCTAAGAAGGGCAAAGTGTCCACACTTTGGTCTTCATTCTTCTTGAGTTTCATGTGTTTTGCAAATTGTATCTTGGGTAATCAGAGTTTCTGGGCTGATGTCCACTTATCAGTGAGTACATGTTATATGAGTTCTTTTGTGATTGGGTTACCTCACTCAGGATGAAACCTTCCAGATCTATCCATTTGCCTAGGAATTTCATAAATTCATTGTTTTTAATATCTGAGTAGTACTCCGTTGTGTAAATGTACCATATTTTCTGTATCCATTCCTCTGTTGAGGGACATCTGGGTTCTTTCCAGCTTCTGGCTATTATGAATAAGGCTGCTATGAACATAGTGGAAGATGTGTCCTTATTAACAGTTGGAACATCTTCTGGATATATGCCCAGGAGAGGTATTGCAGGATCCTATGGTAGTACTATGTCCAATTTTCTGAGGAACCTCCAGACTGACTTCCACAGTAGTTGTTCAAGCTTGCAATCCCACCAACAATGGAGTAGTGTTCCTCTTTCTCCACATCCACACCAGCATCTGCTATCACCTGCATTTTTTTCAACTTTTATTAGATATTTTCTTCATTTACATTTCAAGTGTTATCCAGAAAGTTCCCTATACCCTCCCCCCTCCCGGCCCTGCTCTCCTACCCTCCCGCTCCCACATCTTGGCCCTGGTGTTCCCCTGTACTGGGGCATTTAAAGTCTGCATGACCAAGGGGCCTCTCTTTCCAATGATGGCCAACTAGGCCATCCTCTTCTATATATGCAGCTAGAGACATGAGCTCAGGGGGTACTAGTTAGTTCATGTTATTCTTCCACCTATAGGGTTGGAGACCCCTTCAGCTCCTTGGGTACTTTCTCTAGCTCCTTCTTCCTTGGGAACCCTGTGTTCCATCTAATAGCTGACTGTGAGCTTCCACCTCCATGTTTGCCAGGCATTGGTATAGTCTCCCACGAGACAGCTATATCCGGGCCCTTTCAACACTATCTTGCTGGCGTATTCTATAGTGTCTATGATTGGTGGCTGATTGTGGGATGGATCCCTGGCAGCCACAGACATTGGGTCCATCCTTTGGATTCAGCTTAACACATGATCTCTGTAACTCATTCAATGTGTGCTTTGTGCTTAATTCTAGGAAGGGGTGACGTGTCCACATTTTGATCTTCCTTCTTCTTGAGTTTCATGTGTTTAGTAAATTGTTATCTTGGGTGGTCTAGGTTTCTGGGCTAATATCCACATATCAGTGAGTACATGTTATATGAGTTCTTTTGTGATTGGGTTACTTCACTCAGGATGACGGCCTCCAGATCCATCCATTTGCCTAGGAATTTCATATATTTATTGTTTTTAATAGCTGAGTAGTACTCCATTGTGTAAATATACCAAATTTTTTGTATCCATTCCTCTGTTGAGGGACATCTGGGTTCTTTCCAGTTTCTGGCTATTATGAATAAAGCT
>LR750512.1:235300-290917 GCA_902729485.2 Mus minutoides | reverse complement strand
CTAGGGGTATTGCAAGATCTTCCGGTAGAACTATGTCCAATTTTCTGAGGAACCGCCAGACTGATTTCCAGAGTGGTTGAACCAGTTTGCATTCCCACCAACAATGGAGGAGTGTTCCCCTTTCTTCATATCCACGCCAGCATCTGTTGTCACCTGAATTTTTGATCTTAGCCATTCTTACTGGTGTGAGGTGGAATCTCAGGGTTGTTTTGATTTGCATTTCCCTGATGATTAAGGATGTTGAACGTTTTTTCAAGTGCTTCTCAGCCATTAGGTATTCCTCAGTTGAGAATTCTTTGTTTAACTCTGTATCACCTGCATTTTTGATCTTAGCCATTCTGACTGGTGTGAGGTGGAATCTCAGGGTTGTTTTGATTTGCATTTCCCTGATGATTAAGGATGTTGAACATTTTTCTCAGGTGCTTCTCCGCCATTCCTCAGTTGAGAATTCTGTTTAGCTCTATGCCCCATTTTTTAATGGAGTTATTTGATTTTCTGGTGTCCACCTTCTTGAGTTCTTTATATATATTGGATATCAGTCCCCTATCAGATTTAGGATTGGTAAAGATCCTTTTCCAATCTGTTGTTGGCCCTTTTGTCTTATTGACAGTATCTTTTGCCTTACAGAAGCTTTGCAACTTTATGAGGTCCCATTTGTCAATTTTTGATCTTACAGTACAAGCCTTTGCTGTTCTATTCAGGAATTTCTCCCCTACTTTCTCCTCTATAAATTTCAGTGTCTCTGGTTTTATGTGGAGTTCCTTAAACCACTTAGACTTGACTTAGTACAAGAAGATAAGAATGGATCAATTCCCAGTCTTCTACATGATAACTGCCAGTTGTACCAGCACCATTTTTTGAAAATGCTGTCTTTTTTTCCACTGGATAGTTTTAGCTCTCTTGTCAAATATCAAGTTACCATAGGTGTGCGGATTCATTTCTGGGTCTTCAATCCTATTCCATTGATCTACCTGTCTGTCTCTGTACCAGTACCATGCAGTTTTTATTATAATTGCTCTGTAGTACAGCTTGAGGTCAAGCATGGTGATTCCACCAGAGGTTCTTTTATTGTTGAGAAGAGTTTTTGCTATCCTAGTTTTTTTGTTATTCCAGATGAACTTGCAAATTATCCTTTCTACATCATTGAAGAATTGAGTTGGAATTTTGATGGAGATTGCATTGAACCTGTAGATTGCTTTAGGCAAGATAGCCATTTTTACTATATTGATCCTGCCAATCCATGAGCATGGGAGATCTTTACATCTTCTGAGATCTTCTTCAATTTCTTTCTTCAGAGGCTTGAAGTTCTTATCATACAGATCTTTCACTTCCTTAATTAGAGTCACACCAAGATATTTTATATTGTTTGTGACTATTGTGAAGGGTGTTGTTTCTCTAATTTCTTTCTCAGCCCATTTATCCTTTGTATAGAGAAAGGTTATTGATTTGTTTGAGTTAATTTTATATTCAGCTACTGCACTGAAGCTGTTTATCATGTTTAGGAGTTCTCTGGTGGAATTTTTGGGGGTCACTTATATATACTATCATATCATCTGCAAATAGTAATATTTTGACTTCTTCCTTTCCTATTTGTATCCCCTTGACCTCCTTTTGTTGTTGTTTTGCTCTGGCTAGTACTTCAAGTACTATATTGAATAGGTAGGGAGAAAGTGGGCAGCCTTGTCTAGTTCCTGATTTTAGTGGGATTGCTTCCAGCTTCTCTCCATTTAGTTTGATGTTGGCTACTGGTTTGCTGTATATTGCTTTTATTATGTTTAGGTATGGGCCTTGAATTCCTGATCTTTCCAAGACTTTTGTCATGAATGGGTGTTGGATTTTGTCAAATGCTTTCTCAGCATCTAAGGAGAAGATCATGTGGTTTTTATCTTTGAGTTTGTTTATATAGTAGATTACATTGATGGATTTCTGTATATTAAACCATGCCTGCATTCCTGGGATGAAGCCTACTTGGTCAGAATGGATGATCATTTTGATGTGTTCTTGGATTCGGTTAGGGGGAATTTTATTGAGTATTTTTGCATCAATATTCATACGGGAAATTGGTCTGAGGTTCTCTATTGTTGTTGTGTCTTTATGTGGTTTAGGTATCAGAGTAATTGTGGCTTCATAGAATGAATTTGGTAGTGTACCTTCAGTTTCTATTTTGTTGAATAGTTTGAGAAGAACTGGAACTAGGTCTTCTTTTAAGGTCTGATAGAACTCTGCACTAAACCCATCTGGTCCTGGGCTTTTTTTGTTTGGGAGACTATTAATGACTCCTTCTATTTCTTTAGGAGATATAGGACTGTTTAGGTCATTAATCTGATCCTGATTTAACTTTGGTACTTGGTATCTGTCTAGAAATTTGTCCATTTCATCCAGATTTTCCAATTTTTTTGAATATAGCCTTTTGTAGAAGGATCTGATGGTGTCTTGAATTTCCTCAGGATCTGTTGTTATGTTTCCCTTTTCATTTCTGATCTTGTTAATTAGGATGCTGTCCCTGTGCCTTCCAGTGAGTCTGGCTAAGGGTTTATCTATCTTGTTGACTTTCTCAAAGAACCAGCTCCTGGTTTGATTGATTCTTTGAATAGTTCTTTTTGTTTCCACATGGTTGATTTCACCCCTGAGTTTATTTCCTGCTCTTTACTCCTTTTAGGTGAATTTGCTTCCATTTGTTCTAGAGCTTTTAGTTGTGCTGTCAACCTGCTAGTGTATGCTCTCTCCAGTTTCTTTTTGTAGGAACTCAGAGCTATGAATTTACCCTCTTAGGAATGCTTTCATTGTGTCCCATAAGTTTGGGTATGTTGTGGCTTCATTTTCATTAAACTCTAGAAAGTCTTTTATTTCTTTCTTTATTTCTTCCTTGTCCAAGGTATCATTGAGTAGAATGTTGTTCACTTTCCATGTGAATGTTGGTGTTCTGTTATTTATGTTGTTATTGAAGATCATCCTTAGTCCATGGTGATCTGATAGGATGCATGGGACAATTTCAATATTTTTGTATCTGTTGAGGCCTGTTTTGTGGCCAATTATATGGTCAATTTTGGAGAAGGTGCCATGAGGAGCTGAGAAGAAGTTATATCCTTTTGTTTTAGGATGAAATGTTCTGTAGGTCTATGTTAAATCCATTTGTTTCATAGCTTCTGTTAGTTTAACTATGTATCTGTTTAGTTTCTGTTTCCAAGATCTGTCCATTAATGACAGTGGGCTGTTGAAGTCTCCCACTATTATTGTGTGAGATGCAATATGTGCTTTGAGCTTTACTAAAGTTTCTTTAATGAATGTGGCTGCCCTTGCATTTGGAGCATAGATATTCAGAATTGAGAGTTCCTCTTGGAAGATTTTGCCTTTGATGAGTATGAAGTGCCCCTCTTTGTCTTTTTTGATAATTTTGGGTTGAAAGTCTATTTTATTCTAGTCCAGCTTGTTTCTTTGGACTGTTTGCTTGAAAAATTGTTTTCCAGCCTGTCCCTCTGAGGCAGTGTCTGTGTTTTTTCCTGAGGTGTGTTTCCTGTAAGCAGCAAAATATTGGTTCCTGTTTGTGTAGCCAGTCTGATAGTCTATGTCTTTTTATTGGGGAATTGAATCCATTGACATTAAGAGATATTAAGGAACAGTAATTGTTGCTTCCTGTCATTTTTGTTGCTACAGCTGGGATTCTGTTCTTGTGGCTGTCTTCTTTTGGGTTTGTTGAAGGATTACTTTTTTGCTTTTTCTAGGGCATAGTTTCTGTCCTTGTATTGGCGTTTTTCTGTTATTATCCTTTGAAGGGCTGGATTTGTAGAAAGATATTGTGTGAATTTGATTTTTGTCATGGAATACTTTGGTTTCTCCATCTATGGTATTTGAGAGTTTTGCTGGGTATAGTAGCCTGGGCTGGCATTTGTGTTCTCTTAGTGTCTGTATAATATCTGTCCAAGATCTTCTGGCTTTCATAGTCTCTGGTGAGAAGTCTGGTGTAATTCTAATAGGCCTGCTTTTATATTGATATTTTATATTTATATTTTATATTTATATTTTTTACTTGATCTTTTTCCCTTGCTGCTTTTAATATTCTGTCTTTATTTAGTGCGTTTGATGTTCTGATTATTATGTGTCGGGAGGTCCAGTCTACTTGGAGTTCTGTAGGCTTCTTGTATGTTTATGGGCATCTCATTCTTTAGGTGTGGAAAGTTTTCTTCTATGATTTTGTTGAATATTTGCTGGCCCTTTAAGTTGAGAATCTTCATTCTCATGTACTTCTATTATCTGTAAGTCTTGTCTTCTTATTGTGTCCTGGATTTCCTGGATATTTCAGTTAGGGTCTTTTTGCATTTTGCATTTTCTTTGATTGTCATGTCTATGCTCCCTATGGAATCTTCTGCGCCTGAGATTCTCTTTTCTATCTCTTGTATTCTGTTGCTGATGCTCGTATCTATGGTTCCTGATTTTTTTCTATGGTTTTTATCTCTAGCGCTATCTCCTTTTGGGTTTTCTTTATTGTTTCTACTTCCATTTTTAGGTCCTGGATGGTTTTGTTCAATTCCATCACCTGTTTTTTATTGTTTTCCTCTAACTCTCTAAGTTTTTCCTCTTTAAATGCTTCTAGTTGTTTACCTGTGTCTTCCTGTTTTTCCTTCTTAAAGTCCTCCATCATCATCATTAGGAGTGATTTTAGATCCATGTCTTGCTTTCTGGTGTAATGGTGTATCCAGAACTTGCCATGGTGGGAGAGTCTGGTTTGCTGATGCCAAGTAACCTTGGTTTCTGTTGCTTCTGTTTTTATGCTTGCCTCCTGCCATCTGATTATCCCCGGTGCTTGCTGTCCTCAATATATCTGATTAGAGCTTTTCCTTCTTATAATCCCAGTTGATTCTAGACTCCTCTGAGTCTAGCGTTCACTACGATCTTTTGATTGTGGGCTCCTGTGAACATGATATTCTGGGTTTGTCTGGGTTCTTGGCAGTCAAGTTCCACTGAGACCCTGGAATACTGGTGTGATCCACCTCCTGTTATCCTGGGATACTGTTGCCCTAATATCCTAGGCGTGTTACACTGCCTGGGAGTGGTGTCTCCTTTGAGGAGTTTGAAGTTGCCTGGTAAGTGGTCCCAAGAATGCGTGGAGATTCCTCTAGGGACATTGGGGGAGTGCACAGACCCTGTGCCAAGGTAACCCTGCGCTGGTGCCGACAGGAAGGGACCCGTGGCCCTGGTCTGGCCATTTGTCTGCCTCCCAGATGCTGTCTCAAGTCCCACGTGATTGGAACAGATGTTGTGCTTCACTCACCAGTGGTCACAAGATCGCTTGGAGAGTCCCCTAGGGACCGTGGGGGAGTGCACAGACCCTGCGCCCAAGGTGACCCGGCGCTGGTGCCGACCGGAAGGGACCCATTGTATGCAGGATTCTTAAATTAGTGACTAGCACATAATGTATGCTCAATATATCCTATTGGCTATTTTTATTCTGTAGCCAAAAGAGCTGGATCACTCACGTGTTCAAAGCTCTGTTTGGTGAAAGAAATGTACAATCTCTTTTTGCAATCACCATGTATAGCAGGCTGTAGAATTATAGTAATTTTAAACATTCTCTGATCTGTCTAATTCTTTCCAAGGTTCACACAACACAGGGATGTGGATGCGTTTTGTAAAACAGGTTATATTATTTTTAAGATTTTATTTTCATATAACAGTAGCCATTTCTTGGGTATAGTATGATATTTCAACATATATACAAAAAGCCTGATAATTGCGTCCAGGAAATTTGTCCATGTAAAAAGCTGCCTATCTTTAATGTTTTGAAATATATAATTTGTTATTGTTCATTTCAGTCTCCCACTGTGCATGAGAACACTGGGACCTTAATCCTGTCCAGCTGTTATTTTGTACACACTGCCTAACTTCTCCCAATCTTCCCTTTACCTTCTCTGTACCTGGAGAGCCCTGTTTTACTCTCTGAAATCCACTCTTTATTTAAGTGCTTTCAGATCCAGTCTCTAAAGAACAGCTCAAAATGTCAGAACTGATTTGAATTTTATAGGTTAATGGGAAATTTTGAGGAAGACATAATAAAAATCCTTATGGTGGATATAGAAAGAAAGCTTCATTATTTAAACTGAAGGGGGAAAACCCGTGAATCCAAAGTAGTTTGGCAATAATCAATATCCCATCAGCTTCTCTCACCCCAGAAGCTGTTCTACATTTGCTTTTTTTCTTCTAGTGTCAGTCCAATCAGTGTTCCTGACTACAGAAGACAGTGCACTTGATTATGTGGCACGTGACATGTCCAAAAGTAGAAAAGTAAGAGGAACTTCAGGCTTATCATTTGAAGAAAGGGACCACTGTCAGCCATAGAGTTATTGTATTAGGATGTCAGTTCATTGTACAATGTGGATGTCACTCAAGGGATTATGGGATAAAGCTGGAGCCGCCTAGGACAAAGCACAGCTCTTCAGCCTGACTTGGATGCTTAACCTCTGCTGACACATAGCACGTGAGCCTTGCAGGCACCACCCTCTTAGCCTCCATGTGCCATCAGAGCAGAAGCCTCTGCCCCCTAAGCACAATCTCTTTCTGAACCTTTACAAGTGGATACTGCTCTGTCATAACTGGTTTGAGTTTTTTGATTGACTTTTCAGAGTGTCTGTCTATTGCTTCTACCAAGAAGCACTTTGATCCATTTCCCCTTCAACTAGATTAGTTAGCTTTAAGGCCTTCTTCCTAAGGGTAACTAGTTCTGTGATATTGCATGTTTATTTCTGTGTCTGTCACTTCAAGGAAAGTTGCTGTATTGAGTCTCCTTCACCATTTTACTTCCCCCTCTTGGACAGTGACTACCTACATTGGCTGTCCTTAGCTGTTCTGAATGATTGAAAAGAGTTCTTCATTGTTCAGAACTTCCAGTTCACAGGTGATATTGAACCTTCCTGGTGAAGCCATTCTTTGGGCATTAAAGAATGCCCCAAACTCTACAGATTGTCAAGACAATCAACAAAACAGAACTCTTTCTCTTATAAAATATTCACTCCTAATTATAATTTACTGAATGACTAGAGACTAAGTTGCCACCAAGAACGGCAGGGACTAATGGCTGCCATTAGAATCTATGAAGTTTGCAAAGGATGCTGTGGGTCTCAGAGGAAGTCTGGCTCCTCTTAACCTCAATTTCCAACTTCCACCATACAGAATGGTGTTTGGGTTGTTTTAACTATAAGTCTGTAGCAATCTGTTACTCTCTCTCTCTCTCTCTCTCTCTCTCTCTCTCTCTCTCTCACACACACACACACACACACAAGCACACATGTAGAGGGGACTGAAACCCTGGCCTTATGAATACTAGGCAGTCATTTTTCTCCTGAGCCACCTAATATATCCTCTTCCCAGTATACACTAAGCCAGAAGCCAGACCACAGCATTCCTCAATGGCTTCCCTGCCAACACAGAAAGAGTCCCTTGCAACTGATGAGAATCTTTTTCTATGAGCTTCACCCCGACCCTGACTTTTAACCTTACCTCACCCAGTCCTTTGACTCCTGATTCTCTAGACTCAAGATGCATTTCTTGCTGGAGCTTAATCATACCAGATGGTTTCTTAACAGGACCAGGTTATCAGCCTCACTTCCAGCTGCAGGATTCCTCTGGTTTATTCTGTATTAGTCTTTCTTTCCCATCAGAGGTTAGAGAAAATTCTAAGTTCCCTGCCCCTGCCCCTTCTATATGCTACTTGTTTTGATTTCTTCTCTTTAGCACTCGTGAACATTTACCTCAAAAAATACAATAACCATCTCTCAGATTCCATAGGAAATTGCCCCAGGACACTCCATGGAAACAAATCTTCATATGTCTAAGTCTCATATGATGATAAAATGGTCATATTTGCATATAACCTATGCACATCTTTGCATACATTATAAATCATCTCAGCATTACTTATGCATTAAATGCTATGTGAAGAGTTGCTGTGCCATATGGCATGAAGAATAATAGCAAGGAAAGTTTGCTCGTTTAGTTCAGGCATAATTGATTTTTAAAAATATTTTCTATCCCGGATCAGTTGAACCTGAAGATATACAGAATCTCAATCTACAGAGGGACAATTATATTTTGCATATATTTAGTGCCTTCTTGCCCTTAAGTGGAAGCCCCATGAGAACAGGCACCTCATTTTCTTTACATCTAGAACACACATAAGAGTTCAATAAATGTATGTTAAATGAGTGGATGGATGAGAGATCTCTTAAATCTTCTGATTTTTTTGCCCCCACTGGAAAATTTTCAGAAAAGCAGAGTTCTAAATAAATGTCCATACTTTGCAATTTTAAAAAGCAAGTGTACTCAGTACTCTAGCAACTAATTGGCAACTTTTAATAATCTGAGTTGAACGACATTAACAAATTAATTTCCTATTTACTTAAAATGAACAATAGACTCAAATGTAAAGGAGCCAGAAGCAGAAGAAGACAGCTAGTCATTTCAGGATTCAGGCTCACTATTGCACTGGTTTGAATGCAAGTGGTCCCCATAGGCTCATAGGGAACGGCAACAGGATGTGTGGCCTTGTTGGAGTTGGTATGACCTTGTTGGAGGAAGTGTGTCAATGGGGCAGGCTTTGAGATTTCCAATGATCAAGTCAGGTTTGGTGTCACTTCCTGGTGCCTGGGGATCCTGAAAGAGAACTCTCATCTATCCCTCCAGCACTAAGTCTGCCTGCATGCCACTATGATGATAATGGACTAAGCCTCTGAACCGTAAGCTAGCCTCTAATTAAATGCTGTCCTTTATAAAAGTTGCTGTGATCAGAGTTTCTCTTCACAGCAATAGGAAGCCTTAGACAATTATTAAGACATAAAATTAGCATATACTGTAAGCAAACACGAGGAGAGCCATCCGTGTTAATTTGAAGGAATCCCTCACAATATCCCTGTACTTCTGTTTTAGCTAGCTATCTGATTTCATTTTTATTGTGTTGGAAAGGTAAGTCTGTTCAAATTTCTTCAGACAACAAGAACAACAACGAAGGAGGAAACAAGCTACAGTTAGTTACTAGAAACACAGTAGATTTATATGACACTTTAGAAGAAATGTGTTTCTTTGGTTAATGGTGAGTACACTTAAATATAAGATTTGATAAATTTTAAAATCTCAACTGATTTATTGGGTAAATATAACCATTATAACAGCAAGTAGGGGCATGTGAGGAAGCACTCCTATAAATGTAATGATCCAGATCACAGAAGGTATAGAGGGACAGATACTGACACATGACAATTGGTCTTCAGTATAACTGCTGTCCTAAAGAAGGATAAGGAGAAACTGAGGGTTAACAGGGAACACAGAATGTGTCAGCCTGCTTTATGATGAGGATATGGACTTTTGGAGTAAAGAGAAACACAAATAAGAAGCCCATCCAAGGTCCAAAAAGTTTATTGATGTCTCAAATGGCATGCGCTACCAAAGAAAATATGCAACCCTAAACCTGTGGCCTTGGTGGAACGCTGAGACATAGGATGGGGCATTTGAATGATGGGAACCCAGTAGATCATGAACACTTAATTCTGTCTTCCCTCCAAGTATTTTGTAGAATTTCCAAACCCTTACTCTACAGTAATGAACATTTTGTAAGCTCACCTGTAATATAGAAGATTCTGATTTCTTAATTTTCCTTAAAAAAAAAAAGTAGCCATTCATCCCACTGTTGCCAAGTGATAGCTTACTTCTGCACAGGCTTGATCTGCATTTCCTGGTAGCTCTCTGTGTTGACATCTAGTCATGTGCTTGCTGCCTGGCCACTCTTGGCTTTGCTTTGGCCTCATTTCGTACAAGTGCTAGGACAAATTTTAAATTGGGTTATCTGATTGAATTATAAAAATGTTTTACATATTTTATATACTATATATTTCTTGATTTCCCCCATTCTGTAAGTTACCATTTCACATTCTTATAGTATCCTCTGATATTCAACTTTTTTTGTAGTTTGTCTGTTTTATCGTAAAGTCTATTTTATCCATTTCTTTTTGTTACTGTTGTTGTTGCTTTTGTTGTCTTTTCAGTGCTACACAGGGGGGTCTAAGGCATTTGCAGGGTCACAAGGCTTTATTCCTCTTTTGTCCCCCTGAGTTTTATCTTATGCATCATTTGTCCTAAAGTGAGAATACATACATTTGCAAGACAATGGGCTTCTAAAATATATCACTTGAAGTCACATCAGACTCAACTCAGCATCCAACCAAGGCGGAATACCCATGAATTTATCATCATCACATCACATAATGTACCTTCCAGAAGCAACTGCCCGAGTATTGGGGTGGTCTGCTGAAGGCATGAGATACCAACACAGACTCTCAAGATCAAGTGATGTTTCTGGTTGTCATAGACTCACAGAATCTGAGATTTCTATAAGAAACTGTTTTCCAAATGAAGAACACACGAAGTTGGGGAGAAAAAAAAGATGGAAATAGAAGTCACTCCCTTTCCTCATGCTACCTCAACTTATCAAGGACTTGACATTTTCGGTTCTTTATTCTCAGGGAACAAAACAATGATTCATTCTCCAGCTTTGGCTGATGGTGAAGCATTCTAGACTCTTAGGAATCAATGCGTAAGAGGGCATTGCTGTCTGTGGGTAGTCAGTACATATTGGTAAAGAGGACAGCTGTTTTGACATTGTGGATGCAAAGGGGAATATGAACAGACTTCCATGTTCACACACACACACACACACACACACACACACACACGTATATACATATATATGTGTGTATATATATGAATATACATATAAATGTGGTGTGTATGTATATGTGTATATTTATATATGTGTTTATATACATGCATATATATGTATATATGTGTGTGTATACATATATGTGCATATATGTATGCTCAATGGCCCCATGTACAAAAATTCAGAGAATAAGACCCCTCATGAAGAAAAGTTTCAAGACACACCTGATGCTGCACAAAGGCATGTAGAGAAGGGTGAGTGACAACAAATTCAGAATTGGTTCTAAGAGGGGGAAGATGGTGAGAAGTACTTGTGGTTTCCCAACGATCCCCAGTGATATAGCCCTGTTTATCCACGAATGTCTTCTTAAATCTCTTCCTCCTGAGAAGAGTCTCACAGAGGGATGGGTTCAAAGGTATGGAGAAGTGGATTTATTGGGTAGAAGGGACAAAAAGCAGAATTTAGAATGCATGCTCTTCAAACTTCCAGCCAAGACCCATACACAGAAGCCACACTCAGTCTTACAGCTTCTAGCTATAGGTGCCTATGGAACACAAAAGCCACACTTAATCTGATGGCTTCTAGCTATAGGTACCTATGGAATCTTTGTTAGGGTTTGAGTCAGTGAGCAGAGGCTAGACACTTTGTAAGCAATCCATTGCCAACAATAGGTCATGATGATGGAACAGGGCTTGCCAAGTTTAAGAATCTGGGGACTTTTCTGTGGCATATCTTAATGCTTGAGGTCATGATTAGCTTAAGAAGATATTCTCAGGAGAGCTCAGGCTGAGGCTCTTCCTACCTGAGCTGACTCCTTCTGCTCTTGCTAGAGCCATTCATGTGTGTGGAGCAGGACACCTTCCTACTTATATTCATTTCCCATAGTCATTACCTCCAAAACCAATTCTACCCTGGTTCCTCTTCCCCAGGGACCTGCTCAGAGACTTACAGGATCATGAGTGGGTGATATGGCAGGTGCAAATAAGCAACTTGCCTTTTTCATACTTCTGTTGAAAGAAGTATTTTTGCCTCTTCTTAAATGTAATATAACCAGAAAACTATGCCCATGCTATGTGAGAAAATTTTAAATTTTCACAGATAACTTTTGAGGTAAAGGTACACAACAAAAAATAAAATATATTGCATTAGGAAAGAACATGGGCTCACATTTACAAAAGAAAAATGGGGTAACTATCATCTCTTTTGGAAAATCAAAGGGCAGTATTTATGATAACAGGACCTATGACCACCAGCCCCCAGACTATACATCTCACCTCATTTTCTTATCCATGCATCCATCAAACAAGCATACGATGTCAGTCTACTTCCATGACTTTGATGTTGGTTATCACACATTAGAAAGGTCTGTCCTGATCAGTTTTAGGGATTGCTATGCAATCAGGTCAACTATTAGAAAATAGCTGACTCAGCATAAGGTAATGAAGTTCTCTGAAGTGTCCCTCGGCCCCTTTAACCTAGTCCCTTCCATAGCAAGATGAACAGACTAAAGAACAAAGCAGCGAAGAACTCCTGTGTCTGTCCGGACTATAGCTGTCCAACAGTATTCTCTTCATGCAGGTTTGGCCTGAAATCCTTTTTATTTTTTGAGACAAGGTTTTAAGTACTCCAGGCTAACCTTGAATTTACTTTGAAGCCAGTGATGGCCTTAAGCGTCTGAAAAGTCTGCCTCCACTTCCTGGCTGGTGGGATTGCAGGCACATGCCACCACATTCGGTGGTTCTGGGTACCAAAACCAGAGCTATATATTAGAGGAACCTGCCTCCACCCCTGGTTGTTGGCCTATATTAGTTTAATTAAAATCAGGGGTCTGATTTAGGACAAAAAATAGTCTAAGACAAGATATGATTGTGTGGTTAAACACCCTGCTAAATATTTTTTGAAGGGCAAAGGCAGTAAAAATCTGGGAGAATGGAGGCTTACAGAGAAATCAAGAGACAAATGTAAGTCTCTGAAGTTTGTCTTTCTCATGGTAAGTGGAGGACTCTGGCTATCCTCCAACATGTTTTAGTCCCCCTAAGGTAATGGTATCCAGGCCTGCAAGTAGTTCTAATGAGCTGTAGGTGAGACAATGATTTTTAAAATGCTTTAAACACCACCTGGCATACACAGTACACAGACAGGCCAGATGCTTTTAAAATACAGCGGAGTACACGACTCACCTCAATTTCCCTCTCATGGTATGTCTCAAGATTTTACCTTCTCATGCTCATCCCAGAAAATGACTTACTGATATTTTCTGAGAGATCCGTTTTACTCAGAACTATCAGAAACAGAGCCCATTCAAGGGTCTGGAACTTCAATCTGGTTCCTACTAAATAGTTATCTGAATGTTAAAGTGAACAGCATTAAAAAAAATAACAAAAAGTGACCCAAAAGGTTATCAAATGAATACTTTATTAGAGTCATAACACTTATAAAATAAATTTATCAGATTTTAAGACCAGACAACACTTTTTCGTTTTTACAGCTAAGATATGTAGAGATTCTTAAACGCCGTCATCTTTGTTCAAGTGCTTCGTCGCTCAGCTCACAAAATCTAGAATGCAATGAATCTACAGGCCTAAGTATTCACAGTCAGTCAGCTTTGAGTTTGCCTTTTGCTAACCTAGAAGCCATCCATTTACAAAAGTACCACCAATACATCTGAATGAATTCATTTGAGTTAATACCACACGGAGCATGGCTTGGTACATCTGGGGGAAAACAAAATATCAACTAAATTCTAGTGTACTACATTTTAGTGATTCCATATACAACGTATCTTTATGGCACATTTGTGACTTCATAGTATATAATTCATAATACAGGTTTTTTCAGTGTGTGGTCTGGAGCTGGAAAAACAGGAGGGAAGTCGGGCATTTTAGAAGAGCTAAGACATGAGTGGAAAGCCATAAGACTGATTTCTTCAACCTACATATAGAAATACATCTCTTCTTCAGCTGTATTACAAACTGAGCTCCCCATTGGTTCTTCTTCTGGGGGAGTATTAGATAAACAGCACTTGAACACTGAGCATTGATGTTATTCATTCATGTTTTTCACTATGTTCCAGGGAGTCCAATACTCCAACCATACATGGCACTCTTATGTGATGGCTCAGCTCGAGAGTAATTCCCGAGCCTCTGTTTCCAGAGGCAGCCCTACTAAAACAAGAGGGAATTGGCCTGTATGAGAATGCGGTGGGAGCTGGGGCCACTCGTGATCTGTTGCCAAGCCGGGGACACATCCACTTGTTTTCTGTTCTATTCAGCCAGATCCAGTTTTTGTTTTAGCTCGTGTGTTAAATGTCCTTGGCCTGTCTGATACCAATGTAAAAAACAACATAGATATCCGGGCTATTATCAAAGCATGTAAGAATCTATAGCTTTATGTTATAGTTAATCTGTTACTCAAATTCAGCTCAGAAAGTAATGCACAAACAATAAGAAGTTAAAAATTCAACTCTTCTGAGAGCTATTTGGAAAAGCTTTACATACATAAATATTTATATATTCATGCATAGGCCAAACAACTACAGTCTATGGCATAAATAAACCAAAGTAAGACATCAGTAGCAAGATACTAGATCCAGTAGTGATTAACTGCCTCTGGGGATCATATCTTAAGTACTCTCGAGTGAGTACCTTGCTGAGCTATTAGGAAATCATTAGTTTGGAGTTCATTTTCTACCTTATTTTGCTCTTCATCCAAGGCTCTGCTGGGGTTATCTTGAGAAATTTTATGACCTTCCAAGGGTAATATTTGACTATTAAACAAAGGCAATGTGATTGATGCATAATGAAACAAAATACGTTATGTGGCTTGTCTAATGAGGTTGATAAACTTTCATGATTAGTTCAATAGATCACAGAACACCTAAGGTTTTTATGGCAGTAGTTGATAAAATTATGGTCTGTAGACCACATCCAGTCTTGCTCCCTTTTTGTAATAAAGCTTTATTAGGATACAGACATCTATATACACATCATCTGTAGCTGCTTTTATGTTCTCATAGGATGGAACCATTGCTACAGAAGCTATATGGCCTATAAAAGCCTACATATCTGCTACCTGGCCTTTTTGTAAAAAAAAGGTGTATCATTTCCGTTTTATACTAAAGATAGAAGTAAATGAGAAGCCTGCATGAGATGTATTATTTTAGTTATTTACTATTATTAAGGTTTGGGTGACTCAACCAAAAAAAAATTAAAAAAGGAATATTATTGTTTTGTGAACAGTGTCTGTGTATTTTAAGAATATACAATGGAAATGCATTAAAAAAGAAAAGAGAGATGAAAAAGGAAAGGATACTTCTTTAACAGCAGAATAAAATGAAAATCCCAGTCATGTAACAAACCAGAGCCTTCACTGAGGTTCTTTCTGTACTAAGCTAATGAAGTTTGGAATGTTATATTGGGACAAATGGTACCCAAGTGATCAGACATATAAAGCAGACAAATGAAACCAGCACACAACTGTCGGTTTCCAAGGAGTGTTACGGTCGCCATCTTCGCAAAGCCAGACCCAAACTGCAACCATAACAAGCTGTTGTCATAAAGGCAAAAACCTAAGAAAAGGAAAAAGAAACACTGTCATCACTGTCATCAGATTCACAACATGGACTTTTAGCAGTTGCATCCTGAGAGGCCACTGAACAAATCCTCAACAACTGACCTGTAGATACTTCAACAGGACAGTAGTTTAGAGGGACCAGTGTTTGGATGACTTTGTTTCGTTACCTCCAGCGCTGGCCCTCTCTTTGCACACTATAGCTCTTAGCTTTCATATCTGCAGGCAGCCTTACTTTCACCATTCGCTCGCATGTCAGGCTCACTTGTTAAGTATTTATGAAACCCTAGGCAGTGTATTAAAAAATTCACTCTGAGTTATCTCATTATCCAGTAGCTTCATAGCTAAGAAGACAGTAACTATCAGACCCCGAGGACACATCAAATCCTTTCTGTCACTTTTAGAACTCAGTAGGCAAAACCCATAGGAATGTGTTCTGAGTTCTGTTCCTCCTCGGGTGGGAGACAGTTGTCCCAGGCCAAGCCCTGCTTGGAGCTGTTTCTTTGGTGTCATGGTGGGCGTCATTAACACCTGCTGTGCATACATCACTGTGCTTGGTGCAGATAAACAAATAGTACACATTGTCCTGAAATGCTGTGAGCCAAAGGAGAGAAGATTCCAGGCCAATTCAAAATGATAAAATATGACTATATAGGTCAGAGATTTCTTTGTTTGTTTGTTTTTCAAGACAGAGTTTTTCTGTGTGGTTCTGGCCGTCCTGGAACTCATTCGATAGACCAGGCCGGCTTCAAACTCAGAGATCCACCTGCCTTTGAACTGGGATTAAAGGCATGTGTCACCACCGCCTGGTGCCTGACAAGGGTAGAGATTCCTAACCAGGAATCTGCAGCCTGAGAAGGGAGGACAAATCCATTCACAGAAATTTCTGTCACAGTTTAATTAACCCTTCCCATTTTGCTTGTTTTGGTAATATATTTTTAATATCGACAATGCTCTCTGAGTGAGAATAATTGCTTTGGGAATTTGTCAATAGTGAGAAGGAATTGCCCCCATCCTCAACTCTACTGAGTGAAAAAGAAAAAGAAAAAAGAAAAAGAAAAAGAAAAAGAAAAGGTTTAACCCAGTGGGACATATAAATGGATGAGCAATTTCAGCTGCTGAACACTCAAGACCTAGAGTTCTGACTGGACTGGAATGAGTGGAAAAAATGGAATGCCATGAAAGACTTGAAGCATTGGTCTACTCATTGAGGTAGCTTCACTCTGACAGGGGGACAAAGACACAGGTTTCCAGAAGAGGCATAGCTAGAAAAGAACAGTCTAAAAAATTCTAAAACTAAAGAGGAAAAGATACTAAGTCCAGTAATGCAGTATAGGCATTATTGAACATCAATTAAGATGCTTCATTTCAGATAGTAGTTTCAATTTGTGGTGGTTTTAAAAATTATCCATGAGACCAGCCTGGTTTACCAAGTGAGTTTCTGGAGAGCCAGGCTGTTAAACAGAGAAAGCCTCTCTCAAACAACTTCCGACACCCCCCCCCAAAAAAAAATTATCCATGAAAACAAAAAAATATTATTTCTTTGCACTATTTAATACAAAATGACAGGTTCACTATAGTGTATGAATGAAAGTTTTAAAGTCCCCAGAGAAGGCTTTCTCCTGTATCCCATCTGTCACAGTGACTGGTGAATTTGCCTTCCCACTCACCAGCACTTACCCCAACAATAAGAACTGAAACTTGTTCATGTCAGCCCCATCCTGAGAAAACACCCTTCTATTTGGCAGGCCCACAGCGAATATGCAGCCAATAATCCAAGTTGAAAATGGGCACAAGGTTAAAAAGATCAAAGTCCCCTCACCAGGTCTGAAATTTACAAAGAGAGAACACTATAGTGGATTCTTTTTACAAAATCAAGCACTATGGACTTGTTGCCTTCCCAGATAATGTGAATAGGGTTGGGCTGCAATAGAGTCACACACAATGGGGGTGATGAGAGGACTTTGCTCACAGGACAACTAAATAGATAAATAAATAGCTATTATCCATTTGATTCTAAAGGCTACTATTAAACGGCCACTGCTGCCCGAGGAGTCTCCCGGATGCTGGATCATGGAAGGAATCATCCTTTTCCCATGGTGCACTTACTGTGGCGGCCACGTTGATGTTGTACTGGTTATCGTTCAGTAGTGGCTTCACAGTCATGGTTGTGTTGCAGTGCAGGTCATGCAGGGAGGTGGCCGCTGCTTCCAGTAAAAATGCTCCGAAGTAGAAGACAAAGACTATGAAATGGTAGACAAAATCCTAAGGGGCAGAGGAGAGGCATTTATAGGTAACAACTTGAAGATGCTTTACTGGTCTTATTTTAAATGCAATCTTAAACAGGGAAACTCGGCCCATTTAATCAAATTATCTTAAGTATATCCATTGTTTATTTTGAATGCTTTAGCAAACTTAGAAGCATTAGACTCTACATAAGCCCATCCTTAACTGGATAGCGATTGTCAGCTGCGGGAAGAGGGAGGAATAAGTTGACCACATTCCAGTGGAAGGCCACATGTCCAAAAACATTTCGGAGCACAATTTGATCTTGAAGCATACTTTAAAAAGGGGTGATACAGAGCTGGATGCCTTGGGTGAATATGATCAAAATATATTGTATAGGAAGCTTCAAATACTCAAAGAACTAATAAAAAAAATCAGTGAATCTATTTAATTTGGTACAATAGTAACTTTTCTTGTATAGTGAATTTTTGAATATAATATAATATCAGTTTAGATTAATACACAAAGATATCCATATTAATTGCAATAAGATAAAATGGCTTTAATTTAAATTATTATTTTCTTTTTTCAATTCTTTTTTATTAATTTTTATTAAATATTTTCTTTATTTAAAACTAAGATAAATGCCATCTTTAAAGTCCAAATAAAATTATATTAATTTCATATACTTAATACATATTTTAGTATGTGTTATTGCAATTATAATTATGTATTATTCTATATTCTCCAAGATACAGACTTAGTGATAGAATTCAATGGCATACAACCTTGTATTTCATTAAAAACAGGGAATCAATACTACTGCAAAAGTTATTTATTTTGTGCACTGCTAGAATTAATGTGAAGCAGAACTTATCGAAATCCAGTTTTACTTGAAATATACCATCTACATATTTTATATTTATAGCTGCCACATTCCAGTGTCTTCATCTGTGTAAATTCTTATCCTTACAGTTATCATTTACTATTTCCTTTTCAAACAAAATTTCCTCTTTCTTTTCATACAAAGGTTAACTTTGGGGATAGGATCAGTATCATGCTTATCTGACTCCAAGCTTCTTCATTCTTTCATTAAAAGAACCTAAATTAATTACTAATTTTTACTGACCAATAGAAATTATATACTCATTACAGTATATGTCCAGTTTTTAGTATATGCATGCATTATGAAACAACTAAATTGAGCTACTTATTATCATCTTGCACACTCACCCTTTAAATGGTGAGAACTCTCAGAATCTACTCAGCAGTTTTCCAGAATACATTGTTATTAACTGGAATCTGTGCTGTAGAGCCTATGAAGGTGCTATTTCTTCCTGAGTAACTGCAATGCTTCGGCAAATGCCTTCCCAACCCAATCTCCCCACTTTATTCATAACACCATTTTTTTCCTCCAATGAGTTCAATTTTTTCACCTTTCACCAATTGAAGTGATGATGAACAATATTTGGTGCCTGGCTTATTCATTTTACAGATCCTCCATGCTCACCTACATTATTGTAAATACTAGGATTGTCTTCAGTTCTAAACAGCCAAATATCTTTGTGTATATACAGTATGTTTTATTTACCTATCAATGACTAGGGGAGACTTAAGCTGATTACATATGATGGCTACTATAAACAATACTGCAAAGAAAATGTGGGCACAGACAGATGGACTGACTTCATGACCTTTAGCTATACATATAGAGAGATTCATGGGTCATATGGGAGTTCTATTGCTAAGTTTTAGAGAAAATTTCATAGTAACAGTGCTCATTTGCATGTTTGAGACTCTCTTCAAAGTCTACCTTCCCTTCTCAAACTACTACTAACAAAATTACAAAAGGGAATGTTGTACTGTCTTTGTAAATGTCCACTAAACAGCATTGTCCATAGAATTATTCCTATTATGCCTAGAATGCTAAATCAAATTTAACCAGGGCAATATACATAAGGTATAATGAAAAAATGCTTTCTATGAAATACCTGTCATTGCGAAGGCATCCACATCACATACATATTGACCACACATCTAACCCACAGGCAATGCTCAGATACATGCAGTCATGTGTCTACTCAATAAATGTTCACAGACAAAGGTCAATATCCAAATTAGAATGCCAGTGAGTTAATGAATTAAATGTATCTTACTGGGTTATTAATTATTAATAGCTATAAAATTTGAGAAGGTGAATTGAGATTGACTATTCTCAAAAAGGTTTAGATTTATTTTAAAAAGCCAAGCTAAGGGGTGAGACAACATTTCAGAGAGTGAAGTACTTGATATGCAAACACAGGACCTGCATCCTAACCTGACACTCATGTTAAAAAGCCTGAAATGGTGGAGTGCACTTGTAATCTCAGAGCTGAGGAGGTGGGAACAGACAATGGATCCTTGGGGATTGACAGACAGCTAGTCTAGATGACTTCCAGATCCCAGAGAGGGATTCTGTGGAGGCTTAGTCTTTTGCTATGTATTGCAATGGTAAAAACGGGCCCCCAGGGATGAGGTGTACACCAAATGATGCTATGTAACCGTGCTCTTTAACGTAAAACCAATGCTTGAATAAAGATGCCTACAGCTTTTAATTAGGCAGAAGAGAGGTGGGTGGGAATTCGCTTCCCAGGGCTGAGGGTCCGAGGCATAGACCACAAGGAGAGAAGAGAATGGTGAAGAGGGAGGAGAAGATGCCAAGGGGTAGGTAGGTGAATCATGGCTACATGGTCATGAAGGCTGGCCAGTTGGTGAAAGAGCATCTCCGGCAGAGCATGGCAATCTATATCGTGGGGTTGACAGAGAAGTAGACAAAATAGCTTAGAGTGTTGATGTCTGCTCAGCTCTAGTGGTATTGAGGCTTATTATAAATATAAAGGTTTTGTGTTTGTTCCTTGGGAACTGAATGATCAAAGGTGGATTAGAACTAATTTTTAGTTCAATAGGATTCTGTCTCAAAAAGCAAGATAGAAGGCCCCTAAGAAGGATCAATACCCAAGGCCCCACAGACACATTCATCCACATGAACACACATACATAGCTAAACATACACCCCTGACACCGCTCACACAGAAAGGCAAAGGTACACTTTAGTGATGTGACTTGCAACAGTTAGATTTGGTGTGACTTGCAACAGTTAGGAGATTTACTGCCTATTTTTTGCAGGACTCCATACCATCGGCTTTTGTGACTGGATTTTGGTTCTTATGGTACTTTCTTTTTCTTGGGTTTCAATAGATGTGGGATGTGCTTAAGTGTCTGAGCCAAAGACACCTTCTTCTCGAGTGGCTTTCAGGGAGTCACAGTGCATTTGGGCTTAGCCTAGTCACTGTGCCCAATACAGGATCTCAGTGGCGGTGTGGAGCTTTTCACAGACTTGGCAAACACTGCATTACTAATGAGGGTTTTCTGATTTATTTTACATCCTTCGTCACTGTCTAATACAGGTCTTTCTTTTTCTCCCCATAAAAGATACCAAGTGCATGTGCACAAGTGTTCATGTGCATGCATGAATGTTCTTGTTCTCTCTTTCTCTCTCTTATACACACATACACACACACACACACACACACACACACACACACACACACACATACACGCACACACCCCAAAACCAAAACCAGAACCCAAACCAACCACTAATAACATAATCTTCTATTCATTTTTGGATTTTTTAAAAATTAATTTATTCTCTCATATATTATATCCTGATTGCAGCCTCCCCTCTCTCCTCCCCTCTCAGTCCCCCTTCTCCCTCCTCCTCCCCATCCACTCCTCCTTTATTTCCCTTCAGAAAAGAGCAGGTCTCCCAAGGATATCAATCAGACATGGCATATCAAGTGGCAATAAAGATTAGGCACCTCCCCTTATATCAAGACTGGATGAGACAAGTCAATAGGAGTTTAAAAATCCCTAAAGCATCAGAAACAGCCCCCCTCCCTCTATTAGGAGTTGCACAAAACCACTATACAACAATAACATATATACAGAGGGCCCAGGTTAGACCCGTGCAGGATCCTTGATGGTTCGTTCAGTCTCAGTGAGCTCCTATGAGTCTGGGTTTGTAGATTCTGTGTCCTCAACCCCTCTGGCCCCTACAATCTTTCCTCCCCTTCTATTCAGAATAAACTAACTCCTGCCTTATGTTTAGATGTGGGTCTCTGTATCTGTTTCCATGAGTTGCCGGATGGACCCTCTGCAAAATCTCCTTTTCTAAATCTTTCTTAGAGCTTGTCACTTAGTAGCTTTGAGATTACTTAAGCTTTTTTTTTTTTTTTAATGTTTTCACTTCTTGAGCAGTAAGTAGGTTTAGATAAGTTATTAACTGCACAATGATTCTTTTGCTGCCTGGTCTACTTCAGAAACGTCTTGAAAGCCTCTCCCAGACCCCTGCACCCTGACCACTAGAGAGCTACACACTAACATCTGACCACTCTGCTTGTCCACAGGAGCCACACAAAATGTCTTCTGCAAGGTTTACTCATGGTTTGGAACACTTGACCTACGCTAAAGGTTCTCAAATCCTGGAACAAGGCAGAACCACCTAGAGAACTTACCTAAGCACAGATAAATGAGTACCATCCCCTAGTCTTGGACTCAGCAGTCTAGATAGGGCTGGCTCAGGCTGTGCATTTCTGACAGGAGTCCAGGTGATGCTGATGCCTGGCTTGGCGGCTACGTTTCAAACTACCATCTTTGACAGTTCTTTATTAGGATAGGCCCAGTCCCATTCTGAGTCTTGTTTGCATGCCCTTTCTCCAAAGCAGTCCTGCTAGCACTCACATAGCCCAGAGCCCTCCTCGCCTTTTCACACTTTTATCAGACAACCTCGACCTTAAAAACTGCTTGGAATTTTTCCCAACCCACACGATCATTCCCAAAATTCTAATCTTGAGAGAAGTGTTCTGCTCTTTTGCTCAGGGATGAACATTAACTAAATAGTTTAAGTGAGGTGGGGGAGGGAGAAGGAGAAGGGAGGGGCAGAAAGAAAGAAAGGAAGAAAGAAAGAAAGAAAGAAAGAAAGAAAGGGAAAGAAGAGGAAAGAAAAGAAAAGAAAAATAAATATCTGTACACCTATGGGGAACCCTGGTTCCACAGCAGAAGAGAAAAGACAGCCACTAAAACCTAGTTTTACTGTTGGTAGCATACACCATAACCCCAGCACAGGAGTTTGAAGAAGGTGAATGACCAGTTTGGGCTACAGTCTGGTTTACATATGTGTAGCAAGACTATCTCAAAGGAAAAAAAAAGTGTCCAGGTCTAAGTGGCATAGGATGTAGCTGAGGACATTTAAATTATTAGGTGATGTTCTTAGCAGGAATCTGATTAACTGTATGCCCACGAGACTTCTGTAAAATAAAGTGGGATTTGTTAAATTGTATAAGATTTAAACATCTCTTTTAAAAAAGTATTCTTCCTTGGCATATTTCCCCTAAAAAAAGGGAGGGATATGAATATGAAATATCTTCTTCAAAGTTAAACCAAAGTGGTGTTACCCTTCTATACAGGGGCAGGGAGAAAGCCCCCAATCTCCAGTTACTTCAAAGTCAAAACTGGCTTCTTATCAGGGCAGATCTGTGATCCTCACACTTGGAGGTTGATGTAAAGTCAAGTTCAATGGCACCCTGGGAAAGTAAGACCCTGCCTCAATATAAAAAGTGAAAAAGGTCTGGAGATGTAGCTCAGAGATGGAGAGCCCACTTAGCATGCAGAAGGCCTCCTGAGGGTCAATCTCCACTACCAGTCAGAAACAGGAAAATCTTGTCTCTCTTCAAACGGAGAAACAGTTTTTGTTGTTGTTGTTGTTGTTGTTGTTGTTGTTTTTGTTTTTGTTTTGTTTTATTTTTTTAAATGCACCAGCTATACCCAGAATAGAAAGTATGTGAAAAAATAGTAAACTTATCTTACATTAAGAATGTGAATTTAATACCAATTAATGAAAAATAGAAAATTTGCCCAGGAAGTGACTTGGTGGTTAGAGGGCTTGCCAGGTAAGCAAGAGAGTCAGAATCTGGACTCCCTAGCCCCTACTTAAATACCAAGTGTGTGTGGCAGCTCACTCATCTTCCAGCCTCCAGAAGGCAGAGGTCAGGGAACCCCAAAGCAAGCTGGGCACCAAGACCTGCCCTCTAATCATTGAGCTCTGGTTTGAGTGAGACCCTGCCTCACAGAAGAATTATTGAGGCTGATTCTTGACATTAACCTTGGATTCACAGACATAGGCACATGCATGTTTGCATACCCAAACATATATGTCTATGCATGTGCACCCACATATATGCACACCACATGCACACACGATAAATATGGAAAATAAAAAAAAATCACTGTTAGTGTTTACAATAAATACTTGTAGAGAGTAAATTATTTCTAAAATGCACTCCTATTTCTCTCAATTGGAGTACAAAGTAGCATTAAATTATTCACAGGGGAAAGAATTAATTTTTTATCAGTTAATGTCTAATAATTTCAGAATGCAGCAATTAGAACTTGTATCAATCTGATGAGGACTCTGTGATGTGCATGCCTCAAAGCTGTCATGGCCTGGGAGTGCACAGCAAGCATTGCAACCCACGTAAGGCCTGGAGATGTGATTAGAACAGGCATCCACGTGAGGAAAGCCACATAGAACATCAAAAGGAAGTCTTTTTTTTTTAAGGATTTGAAAATATTTTTATTGAATTATTTTGCTTATTGACAATTTCATATGTATATATATTTACATAGTTTGATTACACTCAATTCCTTTTTTTGACTTATTAAAATTTATTTACATTCCAAATGTTATCCCCTTTCTCAGTTTCTCCTCTGCAAACCCTGTATCCCATCTCTCCTCCTTACCCTGCTTCTATGAGGGTGTTCCCCCACCCACCTACCCACTCCCGTCTCACTGCCCTAGCACTCCTCTACACTGGGGCATCAAGCCTTCACAGGACCAAGGGCTTCCCATCTCAGTAATGCCAGATAAGGCCCCTTAAGCTCCTTCAGTCCTTCCCCTATCTCCTCCATTAGAGTCCCTGTGCTCAGTCTGATGGCTGGTTGCGAGCATCCTTGAAATCTTTATCTAAACCTAAACAGCACTTAATAAATTCTACAGAGGCAGGAGCTGGCACGCCCACTATGTGCTGAGCCCCTGCCATAGCAACAATAGTGTCACATGTTGTGTACAGCTATTGCATGGTGGATAACATTAACTGGACATTATGACCTCTGAGATGGCACCAAACATTTAAACTGAGTACTAAAGTTTGTGCAAATATCCCCAAATTTTAAAAGTCTACACATTTGAGACACTCTTAGCTCTAAGCACCTTCTCAGCCCATACCTAGTTTTTTTCCTTAACTGACAAATGTACGAGAACATAGGGTAATCTTCCCAGATGAACTATGGGAAAAAGGATTAGAGGTTTCCTTTAAAAAAAATTGTTTGTTTTGTTTTGTCTCACTGTGTTAGCCCAATGTGGCCTTGGACTTAAGACCTTCCTGCCTCATTCTATGGAGTGCTGAATTATGGATTTGCACCATCAGGCCCTGCTTTCCAACAGCCACTTTGATATAGTGGTGAAATTAAAACAAGGAGAACACTTGTAGTTTATTGCTTGACCATTACATGCAATGCTACAAACAGGAGGGAAATGTAAAGTTGGGAAGACCAATAAACTACTAAGAATGCTTTAGTACTGAAAAGAAGAGTCAATACAAGCAGGGGGAGGAATACAGTATGGATATCTGTCTAACAAGACCAGGAATGACATCATAAAGTATTTAAGCATTTAAATGGTACATGTATCAACTAATTAGAGAGAATACAGGATCCCAGAAACATTTCCAGATTGAACACTCAGTTGCTAGGCAATCAGGAGATCCAGAACTCCCAGAGGAACGGTCTGGTGGTGTGTGATACAGCATTTGGGAAGAGCCAGCAAGATGGGTAATGATTATTAAGGCTCCTGAAATACCAGCAGGAGCAGAGCAGAATGAAGACACGGTGCAATCTTTAAGTCTGATGCCTGAAGGACCTGCTTTCCCTTAGTAACTTTGGAGCTCAGCTGATTCATTTGCAGATCTTCTCATGAGAATGTCAGGCACTTACAAAGAGGAGATGAACTATTTCTCTGTAACTTCATTTGGGACTGTGGACTTTATCACATGATCAAATAACAAATATTGAAAATAGGGAAAATGTAGGAAAACACTACCTTAGCAACTACATAGAGCTAGAACCCTCAAAGTTCTGAATTACAAGCCTCTTGTCTTTAAGGAATTAGAATTATTGTCATTTGGCGATTATAGCCCAGACACAAAGCTAAGCACTATGAACACATTATTTATTATTCTTTAAGGGCATCTGGCAAGGCAGTTGCTATTACTTCCATCTTACAGAGGACAGAATTGGAATAAAGAGCAGTTAACTATTTTGTCCAAGGCAAATCAAGCTTCATGTGAAAGCCTGTTGAAAGCTGTGACCACTACACTACACTGCTTTCTTAGCTTTATCCTAACCCATGCCACCCTTAGCCTGTGCGCTGTCTTAGAGGGCAGCCCTATTTGCTGGATGCCTCTGCTAAAAACATTTGGAATTATAGTTCTCCTTAAGTTTTGTAAGTAAAACACTTTCCCTTAGCATTTGCCCCCTAAAGCTGCTGATCAGGGGTGGGGGGAGATGCTATTATGCTCAAAAACAACATATAAAGATCAAATGATGGTCTGACTTAAGTTCCAAAACTCCCCAGTGTGATTCAGAAGCTAAAGGGAGTTCCCTATGAGCATCACTAAAGCCCTGTCACTGTGGATTGGATCGGAATCATCCCCACTTGCCTTTCAAAATGCATCCCAGAGAATGAAGGACCACTGCTACTAAAGCGAATCTCCACACAACACATGGGGAAATACAATGTCGGCCGATTGCAGGGGATGGCAGCTTATCTTAAACAGTGAGTTGAACATCGTGCTATCAATTTATCTTTCAGGACTCAGTAATTAATTTTAGAGAAGAACTAATTATAAAAAATATTCTCTTTTGAGAACAATATGGAGCTACGTGTTTTCTACAAAGCTTGGACAATCTGGCCACTTCTGTGTCTGTGCATTTCCTGGGTGTGAATTTAATCAATTATGCATTGAAAATATTCAGAAAAATATGTGTCTATAGTAAATATGTACAGACATTCTTCTCTTGTCTTCATTATCCCAACAACACAGTATAAAAACTACATGCAGGGGCTGGAGAGATGGCTCACTGAGTAAAAGCACTTATACTCTGTCAGAGGACATTGGTTCCATTCCTAGCAACCACATATAGTTCTCAATCGTCTTCTGGCCTTCCCAAACACCAGGAATGCATAGATATACACACAAGTAAAACATTCACACATAAAATAAAATGAATGAATCTTAAAAAAAAAAAAAGCTGTGTGCATAGCATTTACAATGTGTATTCTAAGGAACCTATACTAACCTACAGATGGTATAAAGCTTATAATACAATGCATGTAGATAATATGTAAATTAAACCTGCATGCTTAATTATTTATTTAATTATATACAAACATATGTATGACTTGAGAATCTATAGATGTATAACTCTATAGCATCCCAGGTGAGAGGGTATGTCATGCAATCAGTGCCCTGCTTATTAAGGTATCACTAAACCCATTTAAATATCCAAAGAAGAAATGAATGGAAAATTTCAAGGCATATGTGACTCAGTTCTCAAAGGCATCTGTTCTAATGTTCAGTTATAATTCAATTCATCTGTTGTATGACATGAAATAGTTTTCAAATAAATCATAAAAATAGCAGTGTGATTTCTCAGTTCTATCCATGTGGGAATTTTACAAACCAAGGTCCTGCTGTCCACCATACCCACACATGGGCACCATAGTGGCCTCCTCATGCTGATCTGTCTTCTCCTTTATGCAGCAACAGAAAGAGTAGAGACGTGGGCACTTCTGAACAGGGTGGGACTTCTGAACAGGGTGGGATATTTGTACATTTCTTACATTTTTTTATAATAGGCTTACTATAAAAATTTCTTACCAGGAAGTTCCAGTTGGCATCAATCTGAGTCACCATACCAGAGAGGAACAAGCCCAGGAAGAGAAGCGAAAAGAAGAAAGCTGTCACAGACACAAACATGACCCATCCTTGGAGCAGAGGTAGAGGAACATTGGAGGAAGCAACCAAAATCCAGACAAGTCCTCCAAGTAGCTGAAAGAAAAAAAGAACACGGTAGTCGCTTTGCATTAGAGTATGATTCTCTGCTGAGTTAACCCCATTTGCATCCACATTGCTCTCCCATTCTGACCTGAAGCCCCTGTATGCCTCTCTGCTACCCCAGTTTTCATTGTTTCCATATCATTACACAAAATGTGTTCTTCCCGTAGGTGCAAAACTAGCTCTAACACAGTTCAAGTCAGCTCTGGACCTAGAGTTTCATGTTGGAGTCTCTTCCTCATCCAGGTGTTCTCTAGTTATCTACACACCCTGCAATGTTCCCCAGACATCTGCACAAATCTGCAGTGTTCCCCAGACATCCACACACCCCTGCAGTGTTTTCCAGACATCCACACACACCTGCAGTGTTCCCCAGACATCCACACACACCTGCAGTGTTTTCCAGACATCCACACACACCCCTGCAGTCTTCCCCAGACATCCACACACACCTGCATTGTTTTCCAGACATCCACACACACCTGCAGTGTTCCCCAGACATCCACACACACCTGCAGTGTTTTCCAGACATCCACACACACCTGAAGAGTTCCCCAGACATCTACACACACCTGTGGTGTTCTCCAGCCACCAACAGATACCATCCAGTAATGCTGCTGCCTCTCAAAACACCACCTCCTGGATGGGTTTTTATCTCAGTGAACATTATATTGCTTGGTCTTCCTTCCCACTCCTTCCTTTCTCGCTGATTGTTAGAATTTCTGAGAGAAGGAGAGCTGTAACTCTCTAATTTCCCATGTGCTCATTGTTCTGTGTCCAACATACCTACTTGTACTTTTGACATCAGTTCCCACCCTATACAATCATAGCTGCAACTGTTGTTCAAGAGAGTTAGCAAGGCAAGCCATCAGCACTCACTGCATGTGCTGGGAATCGAATTTGTGTCTTAGATTCGTGTAACAAGTGATAGCTACCAATAACATCCAGGCACTGAGCTAAATGCTGGGAATGAAATCAAGCTGCACTGACCTCTATTACACAACTGAGTCTATTCTAGGAAACGGACAGCAAAGCAAGTGATGAAAATACTGCTGAACCAATGCCAGAGCTGGCAGAGAACTGGGCACTACACTTCCACTCAGTAAGTGCTCCGGATGCAGATTTGAGCAGTCAGGGAATGTATCTTAGAAGTCATAAGCCCCAGGATGGGGCTGGGTGGAAGCAAATATGGTGGTGATCGCATAGGAGGACAGGCATCTTAGTGCAGCAAAGAACACAGATCAGTAGTATGTGACGTGAGCGCTTGAGCAAACTGGCAATAACTTAGCTGACCTTGAGGACACATAGAGCAATTCAGTTCATGGAAGGGCAACGGAGGCCATGATTGTCTTGAACAGGAAGTGGAGTATTCAAGGCCTGCACCTGGAAGGTTTGCTGGCTAGAATGTGAGAACGGACTGAGTAGGGAAGGACGCAGGGGAGGGAAGAATGCAGGACTGAAGGCCACATGGGATGATAGTGTAGCATAAATTACCACGAAGAAAGAGAAAACAGAGAGGAGATAATGGATTAGATAGGCATTTCTAAGTAGAGGATGATAGTGCTTTAACAGATATAGGACATGGCAGGCAAAGCACGGAAGGGAAATCCCCAGAGGGAACGTGGATGACTTCAGAAAACACAGGAGGAGAAACAGGGGTGACGATACCCGGTCTTCTCCCGTCAAAGCAAGAAAAGTGGGGTGGCCTTTGTAAGACAGAGTAGGGTTTCTGTGATCTTACCAGTCCTTTATGTCCTTTTCCTTTTAAAATTTTATTTATTTTTATCTATGTGCATTGGTGTTTGGCCTGCATGTTTCAGTTCAATGGTGGCAGATCCCCTGGAACTTGAGTTACAGACAGTTGTGAGCTGCAGGTGGATGCTGGGAATTAAATCCTGGCCCTCTGGTTGAGCAGCTAGTGCTCTTAACTGCTGAGCCATCTTTCTAGTCCCCCTTTTTATCTGACTCCACCAAGCCCTTCAATATATATATATATATATATATATATATATATATATATATATATATATATATATCACAGAAAGAGAAAAAATCCACAGCTCAGAAACAAATCTCTTTTGTGTCTGAGTGGCTGGCACTGTTGGACCAGAAAGTCACTGGAGTGTGCTTGAGTCCCTAACGCATACCTAATCTTGAACCATTATCTTAAAAAAAAAATCTATTGAGCTTTGCCTATTCTCAGCTACCCTCTCCCGTGTCATCATCCCCAAAGGGATGTGAATACTTGGCCTTTTCTTCGTATTCAGTACCAGACTTTCTTGGCAGAACACTATTTCTTATATCTCTGCATCCAAGTCATTTATTATTCCCATGGTAACTCTTTCCTAACTACCAGTCAAAGACTGGTATACACTTGGCAACATAAAAAGTTTGCTCACACCCTTGCTTCAAAGATGCCTTGGGCAGGTAGGAACCTTTCTTCCTGCTTCCCCACCCCCACAACCCCATACAAGATGTTCTCAATATTTGTTCAGTGAACATTCAGATTACAGTGCTAGACAAGTGCAATCTTATCTAAGAGCAATCTGAGCTCCAGCCCTGAAAGGCCAGCAGGCATCTACTTGTAGATTTCTTTGTACTTAGGTAATATAAAAATTGTACAAATCACAAAGGATAAGACTTCACGTTTTAAGACAAATGGCTCAAGCTAGGTGTGGTGGGACATTCCTTTAACTCCAGCAGAGGCAAAGGCAGGTGGATCTCCAAGTTCATCTACAAAAGTGAGTTCCAGGACAGCCAGGGCTACACAGAGAAACACTGCTTAAAAAAAAAAAAGAAAAAGAAAAAAAGCCAGACAAAAACCTTAGTCATATATCTTGATCATATATTCTAAAGAAACATTCTACACACACAATAAATTACCACTTGTGTAATGATAGTTCAAGTATCCATTTAATAAACTTACAGCGGTGGTAATATATCTCAATTCCTATTACCTTCAAATAAAAAATTAACAACCCCTAATATTTTATACAATAAATTTAAGTGATGAATATTAATGTATGTTAATTTTAACTGCCACTTTATTAGTTATCATGAAAGTTAGAATAAGCTTGTTCCGGAATAGAATACCTCCTCTCTTACATCACTTACTGCATATTTGAAGGCAGTAAGAATGTCTCTAATTTTCTTCTCACAGTTTTCTTTCTAGTAGTCTTTCCTTATTCTCTACCTACAAAAGTTTTATATTACTGAAAATACAACTTATAAGTTGTGAATTATTATTAAATTTCAATTAATTCAGGCAACATTTACTTCGAAGCTCTGTGCAAGGATAATGAGGAACCAAGAACAACTGGTCATCATTTATTTAAGAGGTGAATTGAGCAGACAAGCACACTCACACAACTGAGGCATTGTGGTAAGTTCACATCTCTAAATAATCTTTCAGAATAAAAGTAGTATTGAATAAACCTGAACTCAAATAGATGGGCCCCAAACCTACTCTGCTAGACATATAGCAAGAACATTCAAGAAAACACAAACAAAACAAAATAACCCAAAAAGCCCAATAACATCAACAACAGCAACCCACAAACAGGTGAGATTCCAGCTCTGAGTATTCTAACTGAGGGAGAAATACACTCCACTAAATCTGATTGGGGAACAGATTGTGGCAATTGCTATAAACAGAACTGAGCACAGTGAGTTCTGTGTGATGGGAGAGGGGGCCAGCAATGTAACCGGAGGGATCCTCAAAGGTGGGCAGCACGGCAGGTTTGATGTCAGACTTGGGCAGGGAGACTAACAAGAAAGAATATGGCTTAACTGCTCTTTGGAACTCTAAATTATAGCCTTTCCTACACCTTGAGCTTTGAAAAGGAAACTGGGTACTTAACAGAAGAAGTGATCTGATTGGCCCCATTTGTGGGTGTGGGCGGCATGGCAATGGAAGGGAGAAGAGAGAATGAGTTCGAGTTTCTTCTTTCTCAATTAATCCCGCCCACATAGCAACATCTGTGTTTTTGTTCTGCTCATGGGCTAGCTTTGAATGACAGTGGATCAGTGCATTTAAGTTCTCAGTTAAGGGAATGAGTGAATGGCACAATTATGCTTACATTAGATAGCCATTTTCCCCACTTCAAGAGTTTCATTGACTGTCATCTGCAAGACTCTGGGTTCAAAATACACACATACAAACAAATATCCAGCAGCAGATGGAAACAGATGAAGAGACTCATAGCCAAACATTGGGGAAGAGCTTGGGGGAATCTTTTTTTTTCTTTTGGATATTTTCTTTATTTATATTTCAAATGTTATCCTCTTTACTGGTTTCCCCTCTGAACCATTTCCCCATCCCCTTCCCCCGCCCCCTGCTCACCAACCCACCCACACCTGCTTCCTGGCCCTGGCATTCCCCCACACTGGGGCATAGAGCCTTCACTGGACCAAGGGCCTCTCCTCCCACTGATGTCCGACAAGGCCATCCTCTGCTACATATGCAGCTGGAGCCATGTGTACTGTTTGTTTGGTGGTTTAGTCCCTGGGAGCTCTGGGGGTACTAGTTAGTTCATATTGTTGTGCCTCCTATGGGGCTGCAAACCCCTTCAGCTCCTTGGGTCCTTTTTCTAGCTCCTCCATGGGGGACCCTGTGCTCAGTCCAATGGACAGCAGTGAGGATCCACCTTTGTATTTGTCAGGCACTGGCAGAGCCTCTCAGGAGAGAGCTATATCAGACTCCTGTCAGCAGAGCTTGTGGAGTCTTGTGGAAGAGTTAGGGAAAGAACTGAGCAAGACTGAGGGGTCATAGACACCATAAAAAGACCTACTGAGTCAACTAACCTGAGCCTGTAGGGCCTCAAAGAGACTGAACCACCAACCAAAGAGCATGCAAGGGCTGGACATAGGCCCCTTACCCTTTTGTAGCAGATGTGCAGCTTGGTCTTCATGTCGGTCCCCTAACAACCGGCGTGGGCACTGTCTCTGAATGTTGCCTGCACTGGATCCCTTTCCCCTACCTAGACTGCCTGATTGGGCCTCAATGGGAGAGGGGGTGCTTAGTCCTGCTGGGACTAGATGTCCTAGGGTGGAGTAGTATGGGGGGAAAGAAGAAGAAGATGAAGAAGAAGGAGGAGGAGAAGGAGGAGGAGAAGTAGAAGGAGAAGAAGAAGAAGGAGGAGGAGGGGGAGGAGGAGGAGGAGGAGAAGGAGAAACAACAACAACGTTGATTCTGTAGAAGTCACTATGGTTTTGACCCAAGTATCTCTTCCCTTCTTCTGATTTCCTTTCCCTTCTAAGTCTTTCAATTTGGCTTCAACATTAATATGTGAGATTCCCATGAGACTGGCTGTGCTTGGAATACTGGATTCCAGTTTTGGGCTTCAGTAAACTTGGAACATTTTCCAAGTAAGTGATAATAGCCAGTGTCCCTGTTCAGGGGAGGTAGTCCCACTATTACAGATGAACAGGAGAGCACTGAAATGGTTAATGGAAGGAAAGAGCTGATAAAGTATCCTGGCAACAGCAAGTGTGTAAACTGCAAAGAGAGGATTGCAAATGCCATCACACCCCCACATTCGTTTGCATCTTGGATCTGAGACCACATTCTGACCTCATGTCTACCTCTGCCTGCTGCTGCTCCCCGGTGTTCTAAAAAGCATGATAATTATGTAGAAAATGTGCTCTCACTTCAAATTTCTGTAAGGAACTAAATCAGGGCTCACAGATTCAACCAAGCTTCAAACTCTAACAAAAAGGCTCCTCTGCATCCAGGTAGCACAAAGGAAAGAACCTTCTAGAAACACCCTCCAGCTTGCCTGTTGTTGGCTGTCCACATTTTCTTGACACAACTTTATGAGTACCTGGCAAACATGTATTCAATCATGTTCTGAAGTGAAGTTATTAATGTGTTCCCCATAAGGCTTTGAGAGTGCCGTGTTCACCTGAGGTTGTGTGGGTGGCTGTGGAATTTTTTGGAGGTGGGGCCTACCTGGAAGAAGTGGGTCACTACAGTTCCTGCTTTGGGGGTCATAGTCTAGTCCCCTTTCTGACTTGAGTTCTCCTTCTACTTCTAGCTTGCTGGTTAGAAGCAATCTGAGTCATAGGGGCACAGAAGTCCACGATGCCTTCCCCACTCTGATGAACTGTATCCTCCTAAACCGTGAGCCAAAGTAAAACCTCTCTCCTTTAAGTTGCATGAGCCAGGTAGTTTATCATCACAGCTAATAGGAAATAAAAGCAATAGACTACTCATTTCTGAAACAACAGATATATATTGGGGGGTGGGGGTTTAAAATGCATATGCTAATTAGCTTTCAGCTCTGTAAACTAGAAGCCTTCCCCTTAAGACTTAACTCGAGCCATCCTCCCATCATAAAAACAAGGGGGGCAGATAGTCACCTACAGATCACAATACACTGAACCCTCACAGTACAGTTTCCTGAGAAATTACAGGTTGGTGAAATACACAGACCCACAAGAAACCATGGTCCTGGCAGGGGCAATATGTTTGTGATTTGGGCTGTGTAGATTAGAGACTTCTCAACCTTCCTTCTATTTGGATGGCTCTCCTATGTTCCTAAAGGAGTCCTTTTGGCAAATATCTCTTCTCTTTTCCAAAGACACTCATTTCCTTTCTGACAGGTTCTGACATTTTCTAACCTACTTGACACCTCCATTTTTATATGCCTTACTACTATTAAGTAAACATGCAAATTTGTAATGTTTGAGAGAACACCAATCTTAAGAGACAATTTCCAAGACCTAATACCCTAGAGGAAAACACTTCGTTATTTAGAATTTTGTGCTGTATTGTTATCTGCATGAATGGCCATGCCATCTCTCTTCTGCAGCAGGGAGACTGAACAAGCAGCAGGCTTGTGGGTGGGGAGTAACTGTGTCTCCCAGGATGGCTTACAGAATTAATTTGAGCATGAAATCAACAATAATACAATCCCAGAATTATTAGCCAACATATACTAGGTTTTATGGTCAGATCTGTTCTAAGGGTTTTTTTTTTTTAATTTATTTTATTTTTTTATCAACATAACCCTTACAGAGCCTGAGAGGTATTATGAGCCCCCTTTATAGGGAAGTTAGTTGAGGGGCAGAATACGCAGTCACTTTGCCAAAGCTGCACAGTTAACAAATATGGGATTTCAACTTGGCACTGGGTGCCAGAGCTTACAGAGCTTATGCTTTTATCAGTACACTTTTCTGCCTCTTTAAACATTAGTGTTTACTCTAGACTTAGATTTCTACCAACTATCAAAATGACTGCCTCCAGTCACATAAAACTGGCCCAATGGTAACATGGGGAAGTTTCATCCAAATGTTTTAAACACTTCACCTACTTATTAAGAGCTTCTGTTTTAATGAGTGCCTATTTACTGGGTACCTATTCAAAATTATAGTTACAAAAAAAGTTGAATTAGAATCTATCATGCACATAAACAGAGAATCTATAGTAACTACATGTTACATGCAATTTACATCTTGAAGTGTTTTGTTTTGTTTTGTTTTTCGAGACAGGGTTTCTCTGTATAGCCCTGGCTGTCCTGGAACTCACTTTGTAGACCAGGCTGGCCTCGAAGTCAGAAATCTGCCTGCCTCTGCCTCCCAAGTGCTGGGATTAAAGGTGTGCGCCACCATGCTATTTTTTTTTAAACTGGAAACATACTTATGTCAAGAGATACAATATTTCACTGGTAGATACCTTTACAAGCTGGGCCATAAAATACAAATTCATTTACAATGTAGCTGTGCCCAAGAGTCACCATACTAGAGAATTTGGGCACCCACCCACATCAAACCTCTTTCATTCAGTGAAGTTCCTCTCTCAATCCCGTTTCTCTGCATTCCAGTCCATTATTTCATCCTTTACACACAAAGAATGAGCCACACTTGTCCATGTGTCTGCCCAGCATGCCACAAATCACTGCATAGCTGACCTGTGATACCATATCTCCCAGAAAAACTTCTCTGGCCAGAAGCCATGTTCTGTGTTTCTGTGGTTACTGATGCATGCATCCTTTTGACCATTTACCACGTCTAGATTGAAATCATAGGCTCACATGCCTTTCACTCACTGGGCTGTAAAGTCAGAATTGGTGACATTTCCTTAAATGTTTCTGAAAACTGGGATACCAGGTGGTTCTTTCTTCATAAGGTGTTCAATGGTGTTCTGCTCCAAAGGGACAGAAACCAATCAGTGAGCAAGACACGCCCCTTCAGATCCAGGTACACCTGGCTGTCTGAAGGCCAGCCCATTTCCTGGTAGATGATGGATGTCTAAGACAGGTAGGACAAGCAGAAACATGTCCTTCTTAGTTAATTTTCTAGTAACTATTGGCAACAAGCACCACCTGTGACAAGATCTTTGGATACCGAGGAAGAACATGGAGGTGATGGAAAAACAGTCATGTCTTGCAAACATACCCGACCAACACCAATTTTCAATCTTCTTTGGTCCCCATTTGCCAAAATACCTTATTAATTCCTCAACTGCTACTGTTAAGTTTTGATTACTTTAGCCCCTAAGCACCTGCCTACCTGCCTGCCTGCTCCCTAACCATGCTGACATCCATTCAGATGGCTCCTGGATTAACCCTGGTACAGGTTACAGATTACACTAATCTAAAGGTTCAAGGCAGAATGATTTGTTACTTCTGAATTTGGGAAACAACAGATTATAAGATGCAAGGGCAGAAAAAGACATATGCAGACTTGGTCTATGAACTCATGTCTGTTAATTACAAAATAAGTTTTACTTTCTGGTTTGTATTTAAATTACATTTGTCAGTGCTACAAAGTCATCCCTTCACCTCATATGACACTAACTTCCATGTCTGTTTTCTGACTAGCTACTGCAAACCCTAAAATAGAAACCAAATGGTGCAGTAGAGAAGTGAGCTCTGGCCTCTTTACATTTGTATTCATCATTTCCCTTGCTTTCTGAAATCTCCTTTTATCATGTGCATTAAACATGCCTGTATGCCAATGTCCTGGCAAGAACTGGACAGACTATTACCTTCTTTTACTCTACTGACAGCCTTCCTTCTGAAAGTCTTTATGCAAAAGTTAAGAGTGTCATGCAGGGTTGCTAATGGAAGACTCCGCCCTCTTCTATGGACAGGCCAATGAGGAATTCAGGTCAAACTGTCTAACTGGGAAAATTATTAGAATTTACAACTTAAACAGCATATCTGCTCCCACATTGCTTTTTTCCACTCGACAGTTCTTTTCGAATATTCTTGTTGTTTTTTTGTTTTTTTGTTTTTTTTTTGTTTTTGAGACAGGGTTTCTCTGTATAGCCGTGGCTATCCTGGAACTCACTTTGTAGACCAGGCTGGCGTCGAACTCAGAAATCCGTCTGCCTCTGCCTCCCGAGTGCTGGGATTAAAGGCGTGCGCCACCATGCCCGGCTCCTTTTCGAATGTTCTTACACACTGTATTATAAGCCAATAGCATAGCCTTTGCTGACTTCTGCATGTGTGTCACACCAAGTCCAGTAGTCTGGTACCAGTTCCTCATCACTGGCCTTTTTAATTCAGTCACATCCCAGCAGCTATGTCAAGTCTACAGCTCTTACTACCAGGCACATTTTTATACAGCCACATAAAGCAAATCTCTCTCCTTTGACCTTTCCGTTTGCAGCTCAAGGTCAATCCTTTCAGCAAGTTGGTTCAAAGTCTTCAAAATTTTAGTTCATATTTCCTACAGGGCTGTGATTCAGGGAACATGAATGGTGAACAAAGACATCTGGCAGGGGCATTGGCTTACTTTCTCTTACAAAAAGTTAAAGGGTCTTTTCTTGTGATGGAAGAGTGTTAACTCATAGGTACAAGGGGAAAGGTATTATGCACAGGATAAAAACGCTTCTAGAGATGCAAGCACATTGGTTTCTAGGTCTGCTAATCTACTTCAAACAGTGTCGCTTTGCAATCAAAATCTATTTTCTAGACAAGGAAAGAAAGCCCTAAATACCCACACATTTACATCTTAATAAGACTGTATTCAAAGACATTGATTAGTTGGCAATAACTGGAAATACCTTCCAGAGTATCCTGTGTGACTGCACTTGCCTCTGCCCCTTCCTTCTCACCAGCCTCCCCTTGTGCTCCTCCTCAGATACATCTTATATTTCAGTCATGTCTAGTAGCACCTGAGAGAACATCCAAGTTCACATATTAGCTGACCCACTAATATAGGACCATTCACATATGAACAACCCACTACTAAGCCTCCAGCTTTTCTCCTGGACTTTCTCTATCCTTCTTTTTCCTGGTATTATTTCAGGGTCTTATCAGTTCTTTTATGAACTATATTAATCGACCATTGATCTCCTGCCTTTTTAACTTTAATCTCTATGTTTTACAAAGAAATGTCATTAACGATTTCTAAGATGCAAAGCTGACCAGGTTTGACCCTGTCCTCAGCAGTGCTCCATCGAGGACAGATTCAAACCTAGCATCTGCCAGCAAAGCACAGCTTCAGCCTTACTAGCAGTGCCTTCCTTTTCTTTTCCTATCTTCTCATCAGTCACACCAAAATTACTACTACCAATTGCTAGAAATTTTATGGTATGGTCTGACTATTTTTCTCTGTTCTTAATCTCTGAGGCTTGTATGTGCCTTTCTTCCTACCTGGAATTTTGTCTCACCACTTCAGGCTAACCTCAAATGTTACTGCCCCCATTCCAGCTCCATGTCCTAGCTCTCCAGTAGCTAAACAATTCCTTTGTTGTAGTATTTCCAAGTCTATCTCAGCATTTCACAAAACTGTAAATCCTTTAAACTTTATATCCTGCTACACCATCTATGTATGTATGTATGTATGTATGTATGTATGTATGTATGTATCATCTATCTATCTATCTATCTATCTATCTATCTATCTATCTATCTATCTACCTACCTACCTATCATCTGTCTATCTGAGACAAGGTCTCTCTAAGTAGCCGTTGGCTTCATGTAAGAAGCCAAACTAGCTTCCATCTCACAGAGATCCACTTGCCCCTGCTTCCTGGACGTGGAAATTAAAGGCATGCAGCAATATGCCTGGCATACACAACTGCTTTTAAGGGCAAGGACTATAGTGGCTATCAGATTCTCAGGGCATAAAGAGAAAGGCACAACGAAGAGAGTGTCCTTTAGTATATTATTATGTTAAATAAAGGAAAAATAATTATGGCACTAAAGCCACTACAGTTAGAAGAATGTAGAAACTGTGTTCTAGAATTTCTCTCATAAAGAGAAGTGTACGCAAATGATTTGGAGGTGTTTTTTAAACAGTGAAGCTGTGAGAGCCACTGAATAAGTCAATGTCACTGTTTTCCACAGTTAACAGTGCTATGCTTGATCTTTTCTTACACACTTTTATAAAATAATGTCATTGAGAATAGGCGCCTAACCATCTCGTACATCATGTGAGTAAAGACCCTCTGATATTACGGCTATGCCCATGAAAATGGTTTTCAATTGTATTTTACCTTTCATGACCGCATTTCTTCCAAACAGAAGTGACTTTATTTTATTTTTTAATTTTTTGTACAATCTATTAATTAGATCATAAGAGCTTTCAGGTGGGGAGGCATCCAAATAGTTTTGTGTGCACTGGGTAGTCAATAAATCTTCACTCTAGTAACACTGAGAGGATCTGATAATTGTAACTTTTGTTCATGAGAAAAAGTGTGGGCATGGCATGGCACTGTGCTAGTGTGACCAGCCTTGGGTGTCAGACCTCACTGTTCCTATTGGTTGTGACAGGGTCTGCTTTCCTGTTCACTTATGTCTAAGTGAGGCTCTCTGGTCTATGAAGTTTCTGGGATTACAATGAATGTATCTAACTCCAATCTCACACAGGAGCGATGACTGCAAACAGAAACTACCTCAGAGGTCAGCAATTCATGAGTTCTAGTGTTTGAACACAGGTCCACATAATTTTGCATCAAGTCCTTTACTCTTTGAGCCACTGTCCTAGCCCAGGAAATGATAATTTTTGGAGTTAAGGTTTTCAGTCTGAGCTAAAAAGCATGGCTTTGCAGATGGGATGGATCCCTAGGTGAGGTGGTCTCTAGATGTCCTTTTCTTCAGTCTCCGTTCCATTTTTTGTTCCTGTCTTTCCTTTGGACAGGAACATTTCTGGGTTAAAATTTTTGAAATGGGTGGGTGGCCCCATCCCTCAACTGGGGGCCATGCCTATGTACTGGAGATGGACTCTTCAGGTTCTATCTCTCCTTTGTTGGGCATTTCAGTCATGGGCTCTAGGAATTCATTTTCACCTGCAGACACCAACCCCACATACTATAGTTGATGTTAAGAAGCACTTGCTGACAGGATCCCGGTATGGCTGTTCCCTGAGAGGTTCTACCAGCACCTGACCAACACACAGATGCAGATAATCACAGCCAACCATCAGACTGAGCCTGGGGACCCCAATGAAAGAGCTATGGGAAGGACTGACGGAGCTGAAGGGGAGTGCAACCTTATAGGGAGTACAGTATCAACTAATTGAACCACCCAGAGCTTCCAGGGACTAAACCACCAACCAAAGAGTATATGTGGAGGGATCCATGGCTCCAGATACATATGTAGCAGAAGATGGCCTTATCTGACATCACTGGGAGGGGAACTTCTTGGTCCTGTGGATGCTCAATACCCCAGCATAGGGGGATCCTAGAGCAGTGAAGTGGGAGTGGGTGAGTGGGTGGAGTACTGTCATAGAGGCAAAGGGGAGGGGAGAGAGGGGGGATGGGATCTGGGGTTTGTAACCAGGAAGGGGGTTGCCATTTGAAATGTAAATGAATAAAATGATTAATAAAAAGACTTGGCTTTGCAATTCTAACTTTGCATTAAATTTTATAGATACATGGTAAGGATACAGCTGGAAAGAATAACTAATGTAGGTCAAACCCTAAGGGCTGGCAATTCAGGAAACCAGTGGTAGAACATACCTGTCTAAAAACAATTTTATGAATGCAAAGTTGAAATATTCCCCACTTATGAAACAGGTATTGTAAATTGCCCTACTTAGTTCTGGTGGGCAGGCACTGTTTACAGAGAGTCATACGTGCAGTACAGTGCCAGAGACTGGAATTAAATTCCTTGAGCAAAGTTAGTATGAGAACTAAGATCACAGTCTCATTAGCAGAATCTCCTACTGATAGGTGAAGCCATCTTCACCGAACACAGCCTGCTTGGCTTCAGACAGCAACGTGACCCAAAACAAAGCAATCTCGGCGATAAATGTATTTCAAGGGAAGGTCAAAATTTAAAGAGAGTATTAGAGATAGCTAGAAACGTTAACAGAAGTTAAAATAATTGGTTCTCCGTGTGGAGTTTACTTAGTATTTGAGACTATGCCAAGGGAATCCTCACATTTAGTTTTCAGGGAGAGGAACCATGGGCGTCTGTGACTTAGGAATCAAAAAGGAATAAAAAATATCCTAGACCAATCGGAAGGTGTTAAGAGTCAGGGTACTTCAAGTGAGTCACTTGGCTCTTGTCAGTACGCCCCTCAGGGTGGGCACTGTAGTCAGAAGACCGCGAAGGTGATCTGGCTGCTCTCTTCATCTTATGATCCAGTATCACGAAGCATTCCAGAAGGATGTGGGCCAAGAAGCCATTGTTGGTTTGCCTCCATGAGGCCTCTCATTTCTCTGAGGTCACCGGGTTCATTGGTACATTTTGATCCTCCCCATGGGGAGAGGTAACAGAAGTTCAGGGAAGAGGTAAAAAGATAACTTCAACTTAAATTTGGAAAGACATTTGACCATTAAAAAAAAAAATTGTAGGGCTGGTAGAGTACCTTACTCAGTAAGGCGCTTGTACTTTCGTCCTGAAGTTCTGACTTCAACTCCCATGATGCACTTAGGACAAGCTGGGTATGTCGTTGTGTGATCTCTGCGCTACACAAGCTGAGCCCTGGTCAGCTACCCTATTCTTCTTGGCAAGTTTCAGGGCAGTAAGAGAACTTGATCAGCCCCATCCCCATGCCCTCGTCCCCAAGAGTTGACAGGATTGTGAGATGGTTCAGTGTGGGGAAGTCCCTGACCTCAAGCCTCTGAACCTTAGTTTGACCCCTGGGACCCACAAGGTAAAGGTAGAAAACCCACTCCTGAAGTTGTTCTCTTACTTCCATAAAGTATTGTGAAAGTGACCATGCCATCCCCTTCCCTCAATTAATAAGCAAAATATGAAAAAGAAACAGTGGACAGTCTCTGAGGAATGACACCCAAGGTTGTCCTTTGGTCTCCATATGCACTTGCACACACAATCATGATCCCATACACATGCACCCACATCAACTGAACATACACACACAATGCAAATTCAACTGGCTTTGGAAGGAGACACTTCCATCTTTATAAGTGTCTGAGCACATGTCAGGGTTAGGCAAGTTTTCAGAGGAGCAGAAGTTTAAGAAAGCAGGAAACAAGCCACCATTTTGGAAATGTGTGGCATACTTCCTCACATTTCCAGGATCTAATCACCCTATCTTCTCTGACAGACATATTCACATTTGTCAGGAAATTCTCTTTTCTACACAGCCTGGTTCAGCGGCTCTAACAGTGGGTTGCAGCTATGCTATGTATTAGAAACCCCAGGGAACCTTTAAAAAAATGAGCTGACGCTGGGTGCTCCCCTAGAGACTCTGATTTAATTAGGCTGGGCTGGCAACAGGACTTGTAAAAGCTGCCAAGTTATTAAGTACAGCAAGAATTGAGAACTAACTACTATGGTAGATAGGAAAAGGAGATATGAAGTTGAGAGGGGTTCAATATGTCACCTCTTTGATTTGTTAACCTTTAATACTAGTGTTCTATAAAGTGTGGCACATCCACAGGTGGATCCTGAGTATCACTTGATTTAGTAAGACTTCCGTGAATATATATATATATATATATATATATATATATATATATATATATGAACGAAAGACTTCTGTGTGTATGTTTTACCTATATATTTGAATAACTATTAGGAACCAACCTATCAAATTGGAGATTAAATGTACATTACTCCCGAGGATGAGCCTAACTTCTACCAAAGTTTAGGCTGTGCCTCTATGTCTTCAGATCTGTAAATTTCAGGATAAGTGGGACATAAGTAAAGCCGTGGGAAGAATTCGTGAAAGAGGAAGCGAGCATGTGGAACTTGAGGAACATGGTAGGAGAGGAGCCCAGAATCTGGGAACTCTTTCTCTGCAACGCTTCCTGTTTTAAAAGCTGTGTCCCCTCCACAGCCAGGAGTCTGGTCCAATGCCATCTCCTCCCTGTTCCTCTCACATGGATGCCTGCCACCCACCTCAGTCATTCCTAGGATGCCGAATCGGGCTCAAACCGGAACCCACGCCAGGGTCTTCTAGTGTCATACTCACTATCTGATCTCAGGTGCCACTACCTGTGACTCATTCACTCTGGTCTCTTCTTTCAAATTCAAATCTGAGTTAAACCCAAGGTGGCTTGGCTACCTAAGCATAATGGGGCAGAAAACCAATGCCCAAAATGTTTTCAGCTCTGCAGCACAAAAGGGAACCCCGAGTGACCTAGATCCAGATTATGCAAACTCGCAGGAGTGGATGAGGGTTGACATGAAAACCCTAAACAGAGCAAACAGAACCAGCCTGCAGGAATGACACTGGTTTGCTAACATTTCTTTCTATTTGACATTCTCCCGGCATGACGCAACCCCAGTTGCCCAATTTCTATTTGCACATTTCCCCCTTGTCCACAAGGAGCTTCAAAAGCTCCCAACTCCACAGCATTCCTTTCGCTAAGTTCAAGTGTCTAGTTCAACAAGGTGGCAGGGCAGGCTTGTGGCATCAACTTGACTTTGGGCGGAGCAAAGTGTTCTGAGGTGGTTTGGAATTCTCAGGTAAACTTAGAAAAGGATGAGGTGCAAAGGCAAGAGTTGAGGCTGACAGCCTCGCTTCCACTTTGCCCCTCCGTTTTCACACCCACTTGATTACACACTGCCTGCTGCACCTACAACCTCACCTTTCTCCCTGCCCTGTTCTTTCCCAATCCAAAGGGCACTGGCGATGGTAAGGGTGAGTCTGGTGAAAACCATACCCAGGCTTCAGCCTCCTCTTCCTTTCCCTGGAGCCTCCCGTCCAGGCTTTCCACATCCTAACAGCTTCCTGGCCACCCAGTCATCAGTACACCTTTGCACCACCCAACAAAATGGCAGGTTGGCAACGGGAAAGGCCGAGAGCGCTGGTTCCTCCTCTAGCCAAGCGCAGCTCCTCTCCAAAGCCCTGAGTCCCCAAGATCCCTTCAAGAGCAAAGAGGAGAGGGTTCCTGCCCAAGTCCCTAATCATGGGCCCCTAGCCTGCTCGGTCTCTAGGGCACATTTCCATTCCAGGCCGGCGAGCAGGTGTCCGCGTAACAGGTGCCGGGCAAAAGGCCCCGGTACTGCGTGGAGAGGACCCCGAGACCGACTCCAGGAAAAGGCCACTTCTAAAGGAAGAAGGCTGAGGGAGGGGGTGTTCAAAGGAACCAAGCCCGGGCTGGGGGCAAGGATGCTGCCTGTCCTTGCTCCCGGGGCTCGATCGTCACCTACGCTGCCCCACTTACAATCTCCAGGCAGACGAAAGCTCCGGAGTATGTCCTTAGGATGTCGGGGCCAGCGGGCAGGGTGACCCGGGGCGCCGGGAAGGACACGGCAGGGTTCGGGGGCGGCGGGACTGCTCCGCCGGCCGACATGCTGCCGCTGCTACGTCTCCGCGCACCGCCGCCGCCACCGCCTCCCGCGTCCCGCCTCCGCCTCCCGGGCTTGGCCGCCGCCGCCGCCGCCGATCCGGTCCGCGGGGTTCAGGCGTGCCGCTCGCGGAAAGGGTGTGGCCACGGGCCCTCTGCCGACAGAGCCCCGCCCCGTCACGTGGGCACAGGTGAGCGCGCCTCCGCCCTAGCGACGGTCAGGGTCAACAGCATAGGTGTGGTGCGCCCCAGCCTCAGCGCCAGCTCTGCAGCCTTCCTGGATCTTCAGACCACTTGCTGCTCCTGCACTGTCTGCTGGTTCCCACCTGCCCATCCCACTCAAGTCTCACCGCTGGTCCTCACTCACTTTCCCCAGTTGGGTAGGAAGTCAGAGGTTGTGACTCAGAAGGAAAAACACCAAGTTGCCAGGCACACCTGGAAAATGGGTGCCTTTTAAAAAGGTGATTCTAGGGGGATTTTCAGGGTCGTGTGGCACATTGGAGACGTTGGCAGTGGGACCCTGAAGGAATGCCTTGAGTCATTTCTGTTCTGGTCTCAGAAATCCGTACGAGGATGTCCACCAATGATGGGCAGAAGAGTTAGGTGTACAGGAAGCGGTGTAGCTTATAGGGTGGTAGCTATTTTCCAGTTTTGACGTCAATAATCATACACAAAATGTTACCTTCATTACGTTTCCACACAGACACTTTTTATTTCATTCTCAGAAATGTATTCTTTGCTACTGCTTTTTAAGACTTAACAATTATTAAAACATAACAGGACACTACTATATATGAATCACAAGCCTCAGTTTCCCCCCTTGCATTCCCATTTTATTGGTTTTTCTGTCAATGTTCTGAAAGTAGAATGAACAAAGGGACATTTCTCAGGGATCATCTAAAGATAAGTTCCACAGATCAGCAAACATGTAGACCAAGTTGGTAAAACCTGACCCAGGTATGAGGATACACGCCCGGAATCATAGTACTTCCCAGAGTGTGGATTGCCGAGTTTGAAGTCAGCATAGACTGCAAAGCTGGTAATAGGATAGCTTGGGATACCTAGAAAGAACCTGTCAAGCAATAAGAACATCAATCAAGTCTGTGGATACGTAAATGTGTGTCTGCTATACACATATGCATGCGTGCACACATGCGTGCATACAAAAACCTATTCCAATGTCGGACATTCTACAAATCGAGTCTTGTTCTGATCTACTAAGTTTGGCTCTTGAACTCTGAGTTGCTCCCTGCATGGGTTGTCAGCAGGTTTTACCTTATGTCTTTATTATTTTAATAATCGAAACTCATAGGTGTGGTGGTGGCACTACAGCAAAAGCCACAAAGGAGGGTGTGGATGAAACCTTGTTTGGGCTTCCTGACACCACCACCTGTTAATCACCAGTTTCTGGCAGTTCGTGTGTGCTGGCTGTTTAGTGGGAAACCTCAACTTCTCTGTATTGCTTTGTTCAATCGATGGACTTTTCTGTGTCCAGACCCTGATTGGCCAGAGATCTTTATGTTTTATTTTCTGCCTAGGCAACACTTAAAGGATCTTCAAAGGTGAGGCCACTCCAGAGAATTTGTTATGGAAATGCCCAGTATACAAGGTAACAAAGTGTTGTGGTGAGTGAACTTGAAATGACCTTGGACTTTGTGGATCCATTAATGACCTAAAACTTCACCTGTGTATATTTTAAATGTGTCACCAAAAAGAACACGGTGGCTACACCCTTTCCAGCACCTACTTTGCCATAACTGCTTTTGTCCCCGCCCCTCCCTACTTTGGTTCCCCAAATGCTCAGGAGAATGAGAGTCTGCTATGTACCTCTCTCCTACATAATAGCAAATCTGCTCGATAACTAATGCTTTTTTTCTGGAATGGACTCCCTTTTCATGATCACTATTTATATCAGTATTGTTTATCTTGATGATCCCAATTTCATCTCCATGATGGCAACTCTAGCATCCGTTCCCTCCATGATTATTTCTTTCTCCACAAAAATCAGCTCTGAGTTCTTAATAGTGTCATCCTCTTATCCATATCTATGACCTCTAGCATGCCTTACTTTGCTGAGGTTCGGTCTTTTGCTATGTATTGTAACTCTGGCCCCTACAGACAAGAGAATCTTGTCCCTGGTTGCCCCCCAGGGACAAGAGAATCTCAATATACATGAAGTACTGTCATGTGAACCTGTCACTTAAATCACAACTATTGATTGAATAAAGATGCCAACAGCCTATAGCTAGGGAGAAGAGAGATAGGTGAAGTTGCAGTTCCTTGGACTTGGGGTCTGAGGAGAGACCACAGGGAGAGAGAAGGTGGAGAGTGGGAAAGACTCCATGGGAAAGGTGAGTCATGAAAACATGGCCATGAGAGGGCTGGCCAATTGAATGTAAGAGCTGCCCAGGTGGAGTCTAACTTAGAGGGTAGATATGTGCCCAGCTCTACTACATTAAAGGCTTACTGTAAATATAAGAGTTATATGTCTTTTACCTGGGAACTGAATGACTACAGGTGGGGTAGAAACCCCTGACTGAGATTAAATAATGACTACAGCATTGTTTTGCTTGTAGATTCTCTCCAACCCCTCTTTCCTTCTCTTTCTTTCTTTCCTTCCTTCTTTCTCTTCCTTCCTTTGTTCGTTCGTTCCTTCCTTCCTTCCTTCCTTCCTCCCTCCCTCCCTCCCTCCCTTCCTCCCTCCCTTCTTTCCTTTCTTTCTTTCTTTCTTTCTTTCTTTCTTTCTTTCTTTCTTTCTTTCTTTCTTTCTTTCTTCCTTCTTCCCTCCCTTCCTCTCTCTCCCTCCCAATCTCTCTCTCTCTCTCTCTCTTTCTCTCTAAAAATCATTTGCTATATGCAATAGGTATTGAATCTAAGATCATGCCCATGCTAGGAAAGGTACATCTCCACTGAGTTAAAAACCACTAGCTCTCTTTTAGTATTTGTGGCCACATCTTGCTTAAATTGCCCAGGCTGGCTTCAAACCATATGTTGCTGCCTCAGCCTATAAAACAGCTGGAATTCCATGGATGCTCCTTCCCACTCTGCTCAATGTCCACACTGGTGACGTTCCCACTGGTCCTGCTTTGCCAGCCCTCTGCTGTCTTTATAAGGTTCAACCACTTCTGGAGGTCCTTTACTACTGGGAAATATGTGAGCATCATGCTTTCTGATGGGCACCCCTATTCCTTTATTTCTCCTTCACTACCAGTTTCATGTTTTCTAGCTGTTTATCCTGTCTGTATTCCCTGACTGGCAAATTCTGGCATTTCTGGCATCTCTATCCACCTTGGGTCATAAGGAGGGAATTAGGTAGCACTTGCATTAGGCTCACAACTGCTTCTTTCACCTTCAGTGTTCCTTATTCTCTGCTTGTGTTCAGTCCACCTTCTCCATCTGTCCTCTCTAATGTTATCACATTTCTCAGGGTTACTAAACGGGCATCAGAATTATGGATTCTTCAACCCCAGCCCCTTTCTCTTGGTTATTATCCCACAGCTTTTGGCTTTTTTTTGTTTTCAGGCTCTAGCCTTTGTGCCTGGAACAGGTAAACAAAGTGTTGAGTGGATGAAAGTAAATCTAGACTATGCAAACCTCTCTGACTTCTCTTATTTTAGAAGGAGTTTTAGAACATCTAGCCAATGGTATTTGTTTCATTGGAAACACTGCTGTGGATGCAATTATCCGGGACAAAGAAGTGAACATCTCTGTTTGTTGTTCTCTCTCATGGTACAGCTTCAGTGAGCTACCACATATGGATTATACTCAGTATGATGTATCCAGTTCACCTCATTCTCATTGTCTCATTCTGCCTCACAGAACACGATTCCTTCTCGCAGTAAGCACCCTATCCATCCAAATGTCCTCATTCATGTACCATATTCTGCCACCAAAATGATTTATAAACACAAAGGTGACTATTGTACATCCTCTACTCATAACCGCTCTAGAATCCCATGCTTGTCTCTGGGTCAATTCCAAATGCCATGGAAGGCAAGCATTGCTATGGCAGGACTGCTGATGAATGTTCTGGTCTCTCAGCTCTATTGACCCAGTAACAGCCCTATCTCCTGACTTTCCACACATTCTTTCATCTGACAATACATCCTTTCTTTTATACTACTTCCACACCCTAAGGTCTCTTTCCTAGAAGATTCCTTTGGGTCACAGGGACAGCACTTCCTGGTGGCTTTCCCTGGTCCAAGGTTTCAAAGGACCTGTCCTTTCAGGTGTGTGCCCATGACTTGCTAGACTTATTCCCCTCACAGCTATTACCTTGCTGAATTAAAGTTGTGTTCACTTGTCTCCTATCCCTTAGCTAGGAGTTGTGTAACAGGATATTAATTTCAAAAGTTCAGTGGTGGCACCAGGAAACGGGGAGTATCCGGTATCAAGGTGAGCTGTGTATCAGACTATTGGAAGTTTAAAGTGGGATTGGTTTGCAAGCTCATTAGACAATCTGTGAACTACTGTCTTCTGTTAAGAATATTTCAATCTCAGGAATGAGAAAGTTCGTAAAGAAGAGGTGGAAGAATCACACTTCCTCTCTTCTTATTCGTCACCATTCCCTGTCTGATTACAGGAAGTTGTTAACCTTTAGTCGCATTGCATAATGCAAGTTCGAGCACAATCAGCCCCCCTGTGAACTCTCTCGGCTTCATGGCCATTAAGTTTCTTTCCTTCTCTTTCTGCTCATGTGAAAATCTGAAGTCTGCCTCAGCTTATCATTTTACATATCTTTCTGAAAGTGAATCCTTCAATTTCCCTTTCCCCTTTTCACTTTCTAATTTACACTTTCCCTTCAGTCTTTCTCCTCTATAAATATCTTCAAATTTCCCTTATTACCTAAGTCAGCAACATCTGACCTCTACTCTAAACAGGAGGACTAACATCCCTGAATAACAAGGAGCAACTGAAACCTAAGAGGGAAATACATGAAATCATGCTTTTTTCTTTCTTTCTTTTTTTGGCTTTGCATAGCATGCAGTGCAGGATTGTGATTGGATAGGAAAGTAACGATGGTAGCTCTATGGTTTTCTTAGGTTGAAAAATTTTCAGAGTGCAAGAGGGAGCCATCCTTGGTAGAAGGCTGCAGTTTCCTGGAGTTTAGATGATGGAAGCTTGAAATTTAAGGAAATAACAGGCTCAGATTTCATGGGTTACTGAAAAGGAAAAGTTGTATACCAGCAAAAACTGAGGAGTCACCAAAAGGGTCCCTGAAGTCTTCTGGGGAGTACAGATGGATAAAGTACAGGAGGGAAACTCCCAATAAATGGTGTACTAGATAGACTCAGTACTGTGTCTAAGTACTATGGCCATGTCCATGTTGGATAAATGTCTGCTTTAGTCCAACATCACAAATCTTTTATTAACCTCTCTCTGTTTTTTGAGATACATTCTTCTAGCTTTGGTTAACTTTAAACTCCTGATACAATTCTCCTGTCTCTGTTTGCCAAGTGCTGGGGTTGGAAGTATGAGCTAACACATCTGACACAAATCCTTAAAAAAAAAAAAAGTCATCAAAAGTGCCAGGTGGTGGGGTGGATGCTTTTAATCCCAGTACTGGGTAGGCAGATCTCTCAGTTCAAGGCCAGCCTGGTCTACAGAGTGAGTTCCAAGACAGCCAGGGTCTTTATAGAGAAACCCTGTGTCAAAAGAAAAAACAAATCAAAACAAAAACAAACAACTTTCCAAAACAAACAGAAACCAAAACACACAGCAAACAGCAAGATAAAGTTCACAGTGTTAGGAATTCAATTAGAAGTTGCCAGTCTTATGGAGAAAGCAGGGATAATAAAATATCTCAACCTTTATATAGAGGCCAGAAATCAGCTCAGGTGATATTTTTCAGTGGAAGAAAACATTAAGATAGTTATTATAAATAGATGTCATATGTTTAAAAGAGAAAGTGGAACACATTAAATAAAAACAGATGTAACCAATTGAACTGTATATAAAGACTATAACTTGAGAAATTGAAATTACTCTATAGAAGATTAACTGTAGGTTAGCTACTGAGGAAGATAAGACACTTTAATTTGAAGATGTGTAAGTAGAATCTAATGTTTTATATATACTTGGAAAATAACTGAATGAATATCTGTGAAATGTGTAGTTGAAATGTTTTGATATATTTGTAATCAGAGTCTTAAAAGAAGATGGGCAAAGAATATTTAAAGAAACAATAGCTGAATGATATCCAATTTAAAAAAGTTAAACCCACAGAGCTAACAAACTCTATTTGAAATCTGAAGAAACCAAGTCACATGCTAATCAACTTGCTTAAAAGTCATGATGAAAAGCTTTGAAGTAACTAGAAAAGAAACCTCACATTATTCAGAACAACAGAGATAGGAAGAACAAGACCGGACATAGCTAGCAATTTAAGCAAGAAGACAGCTGAATGTCATCATTAAACTACCAAAAGGAAGAAATAAATATGGTTTCCCCTATGAGTTTATGCACTATAAACAAAAAAAAAATGTTTTCAAAACTGAGAGTGAAACATAATTCTTTTTTCATGTATGAAAAGAATTCAAAATGATTGAGAGTGGGAAATGCATTACAGTAAAGGGTATGTGGAATGTTTTAGGAAGGAAATGTTAGGGACACCTGAAAATCTAATTCTACACAGAGAAAATACCGAGAAAGGGCGTACATGTGAGAAACACAGGATGCCTTGGATTGTATGTGTTTCTGGAGTGAGCATGCATGTGCATGTGCATGTGCGCGCACGCATGGGCGCGCTTGTGCGTGCCTGTGTGAGTGTGTGTGTGTGTGTGTGTGTGTGTGTGTGTGTGTGTAAGAGTGCCAGTGGAGGCCAGAGTCTGATATTAGGTGTCTTCTTCAGGTACCTTTTTGTATTAACTTGGAAATCAATTTCTAATATTTTCATGTATTTTTTGCAGTTCCTTTTAATATTTTCCACAACCGGTGGTGAACCAACGTGTTGGGCAAGAAGCCACTAGAAATTTAAGATTATTAGCCTGAGAATTAGAGTTTTATTTATTTACTTATTTTTTTTAAGTGAGTAGTTGGATAGCGCTGAGATGAGTTCCATGGACTCAAGGGTGGGAACTGCTAGCAGCAGGCTCTGACATCCCCAGCTGTGGGAGAGTTGCAGGCTGCTCTGAGTCAGGAGAAGGAAGATGGAAGTTGCCTGCCTCTTAAGGCAGAAATGGATTGAACTGTGAATTTATAAAATTGGGATTATTTGCTTTTAGGAAAGGTTTAGATACCGATTTTTTTTCCTGAATCATGTGGGAATTTTTGCCCACTGTTTAGAACTAGCATAGGGAAAATCAGTCACTGACTCCAAATAGAGAGGACAGTGGTAATTACCTGCTATAACAGGTATTAATTAGTATAATGTCTGTAGCTCCAGGTGGAGAGCTCAACAGATAGATATTATAACAGATATTAATAAAATTAATGTCTGTGGCTTCAGGTAGAGAGACAAACAGAAAGATGGTATACAGATATATTGCTCCAATACACCTCACATGATACTCAAATTCTGTCTAACCTGGACACCACAGGAATCTTGTTTTTTTTTTTCCAATTTTTTATTAGATATTTTCTTAATTTACATTTCAAATGCTATTCCGAAAGTCCCCTCCCTCCTCCCCCTCCCTGTTCCCCTGCCCACCCACTCCCACTTCTTGGCCCTGGCGTTCCCCTGTATTGGGGCATATAAAGATTGCAGTACCAAGGGGACTCTCTTCCCAATGATGGCCGACTAGGCCATCTTCTGCTACATATGGAGCTAGAGACATGAGTTTTGGGGGTTCTGGTTAGTTCATATTGTTGATCCTCTTCTAGGGTTGCAGACCCCTTCAGCTCCTGGGGTTCTATCTCTAGCTTCTTCATTGTGGGCCCTGTGTACTATCTTATAGATGATTATGAGCATCCACTTCTGTACGAAACAGCTATATCAGGGACCCTTATGTAGGCACTAGCTGTCCTATGCCATAGTGTCTGAGTTTAATGGTTGATTATGGGATGGATCCCCCCTGGTGGGGTAGTCTCCGTATGGTCCATCTTTTCATCTTAGCTCTAAACTTTGTCTCTGTAACTCCTTTCATGGGTATTTTGTTTCCTATTCACAGGAGGAATGAAGTATCCACGTGCTGGTCTTCCTTCTTGATTTTCATGTGTTTTGCAAATTTTATCTTGGATATTCTAAGTTTCTGGGCTAATATCCACTTATCAGTGAGCGCATATCCAATGACTTCTTTTGTGCTTGGGTTACCTCACTAAGGATTATATCCTCCAGATCCATCCATTTGCCCAAGAATTTCATAAATTCATTTTTTTAAATAGCAGAATAGTACTCCATTGTGTAGATGTACCACATTTTCTGTATCCATTCCTCTGTTGAGGGACATCTGGGTTCTTTCCAGCTTCTGGCTATTATAAATAAGGCTGCTATGAACATAGTGGAACATGTTTCCTTTTTATTGCTGGTGGGATTGCAAGCTTGTACAACCACTCTGGAAGTCAGTCTGGCGTTATCTCAGAAAATTGGACATAGTACTACCAGAGGATCCAGCAATACCTCTCCTGGGCATATACCCAGAAGATGTTCCAATTGGGTTTTTATCCTGCTTGGCAAAATAAAAAAGGCCTAAAATAGGCACATACAGCATTTTAGTTTACTTCATTTGTTTTGGATTGTTTTAACTTTCAAAATGGGTGTGATTTTGAGTTTTGTGGTTATATTATTTTTCTGGGAGAGAGGTCAATATAAAGGTTTTGCTGGTCACTGGCTCAAGGATATGCTGATTTGGGAGAAAGGTTTTGACTATGCATTTTTAGAAAAGGTGATTAGTGTCTATGCACCTTCCAGAGTAATATGGATCAGATTTGATAGAGGGAGATTCCCCCCGCCCTCAGAGGACTAGATTCCAGAGAATCAAACAAAAAAGTTATCTCAATGATACTAAAATTTTGTTTTGAGATTTGTATATTATAGGATATACATCCTTGGTGAGTCTCATAGTCAGACATGCTGAACTGACCTGCTTGAACTCCTGTTGTTTTGGACTTCAGCCTGATCCAATCACGACACAGACAGCAGAGACTAATACAATCGTTGATGTGTCCTTCTTAAGGCCAACCAACTCCCCCATATTCCCTACCCCTCCCCCTCCTTCAAAAATATCTCAACATTCATATTCACATTCAGCTTGAAGAAGTCACAAAGAGTCATTGTCCCAGTTCCCTGGGCTTTGGGCCTGGAGGTGGTTATTCTGAGGTTGCCTTTCTAGAGAATTTAGAAATGGTCATAATTGGAACAGGGAGGAAATAGCTAGAATTGGTTGTATAATCACATCTCATTTGGTAGAAATCTTTATAATTGTTACTAGTTGAAGTCATAATTTCTTATTTTGGTACAGAATTTATTCTGATGCAAAAATCAAAGTTTTCATTGGTATAAATTTCTTCTATTGATACCAAATTTTTAAAAGTACAGAGCTTAAGCCCAGCCCTTCTATAACTGTTATTATAAACTGATCTGAGATCATTAAGCCTGTGAGTTAAGAGTCAAGTAGCAAATCCATGGCTCTGAGTTTATTGCTAGGGTGTTTTCAAGATATTTAATTAGAAATAGCTGAGAGTAGTTAACGGAGAACTGTCCAGATTACTTTACATAGATAGTTGATTTTCAAAAACATCAGAAATCCGCAGAATGTGACATTTAATGTTATTTATTCACTTGTTGTTAAGACAAATCTGCTCCTAACAGCTTCCCATTCATGGATTCAAAGAAGCTACTGAGTATCTTACCTCCAGGTGAAGCTGTACATTTGTGGCTAGGTGGCTACTGGGCAGAAATTGCCACTCTTTCCTGCAGACCTGTACTGCTCTTGAAAGGACACAATTTATAGGTTAAGACAGCTTAGTTCTGCCAAGACAGAATAGGCTAGTCCTTAATAATTCCTGTTTTTCAAAGGTCTGTCAGATGATCCTGAGCCAGAAGGCTGAAGATGGATGTTCCAACTTCTTGACTTACTGGGACTGTATGGGTAGGTAGCTGTCTCTACAATTTGTCTCAGTTCTGGAAAGCTGTGTTAGGCTTCCTATATATTTTCAGTTAATGTTGGTCATTCTTGGTTATTCAGTTAATGTTGGTCATTCTGACTGGGTTGAAAGACTACTTATAGTCTCATAGCCAACCCAGGCTATTTCCATTGAGAAAACAGATTTGAAAGGGTGGTTTTCAGATGGCATATAATCTAAAGCCGGGACATAAGTCAGGTGTAGAATTTTAAGTCTTTTAAATTAGGATAGACAAAATGATAGACCGGGTTTTAAATCTATCTTGTACTTTATAAATTACAAAATGGTAATAGTTGTGCTCAATTTATATCTTAGATAAACGAGTCTTTTAAGTGAACAGAAATGGGGAAGTGTTGTGATGTCCCTGGTGCTGTTGTATTTTGATGTTAATTCCATTTTCCCAGGACGGGTTGTCTGGACCAAGGAATGAGTCTCATACTCAGGTGAACTATCCCCTAATGAATAAAGGAATCAATCACTGGGTGAGTAGGCAGGACTTTCGGGGCAGGAAGAGGAAGAGAAGAAGCAGGAAAGAGATACAGGCTCTTGGATGGGGACAGCTGGAGGACAAGATGTAGCATCTTCCAGATTAGATGGTGAATCCTACAGGATTTGCCACAGGAGGATTTAGATTTGATATGGCTTACAAGATTAGCATTCTAGGTGTTGTGTCTAGAGATTGAGTTAACATTGATTCCAAACTAAGTTTGCGTGGTGTTTTTCTTCACGCAGCAGCTCGATTGGGTTCCAGAGAGAAAGTTATGGTGGCAAAGTTATTTGTTTGCCAGATGTGCACCACAAAAGGCAGTGGAAGTTTTGAAGCATGGGGCGGGTTGGCATGGTAATGACCAGCCAGTGGGAACTCAGTGAGCTGGGTGGGGAGATTACGGAGCTCTGAGTCAGAGAATCTTCACAAGAACTGGTCAGTTAGACTGCAGGGGCTGAGAGTAGCTGGGTCAAGCATGGGAAGTTGCTGTTCTTTTTAATATTTCTCACAAAAGTAATGGATTCATGCCACTGTGTCCAGATGAGTTTATGATGTATACCAGTCTCACCTCAAACTCACATAGATCGGCCTTCTTCTGCCTTCTGGTGCTGGGACTAAAGGTAAATGTCACTGGGCAAGACTTGTGTTCTATTTTTTATTTATTTATTTATTTATTTATTTATTTATTTATTTATTT